>JARQOC010000002.1:685981481-685997183 GCA_033576535.1 Allobates femoralis
CTGTGCTTTACAGTAGGAATGGTGTTCTCTTCATCATAGGCCTTGTTGACAACTCTCCAAATGTAACGTTTATAGTTGTGGCCAAAAAGTTCTATTTTGGTCTCATCACTCCAAATTACCTTGTTCCAGAGATTTGGAGGCTTGTCTCTGTGCTGTTTGGCGTATTGTAGGCAGGATACTTTATGGCATTTACGTAGTAATGGCATTCTTCTGGCTTCTCGATCATGCAGCCCATTTTTTTTCCAAGTGCCTTCTTATTGTGCATCTTGAAACAGCCACACCGCTAGTTTTCAGTGTGTCCTGTATTTCAGCTGATGTCATTTGTGGGTTTTTCTTTGCAGCCCGAACAATATTCCTAGCAGTTGCGGCCGACATTTTTGTTGGTCTACCTGATCGTGGTTGGGTTTTTACAGAGCTCCTGATTTTTTATTTGTTAATCACAGTTTGAAGACTGCTGACTGGCATTATCAATTCCTTGGATATCTTTTCGTACCCCTTTCTTGTTTTATACCGTTCAACTATCCTTTGCCGTAGATCCGTTGACAATTCTTTTGCTTTCCCCATGACTCACAGTCCAGAAATGTCAATGGCTGGATGAAAGATGTAAGAGTTTGTCTGAATCCCAGAAACTCACTCAGTTTTTATGCACACACACGGACTATAAGCAAACAGGTCACAGGTGAGGATGTTACCTTTATCAGCCAATCAAACCCATTTGTGTCAACTTCTGTGCATGTCATCAGGCCAAAATAACCAGGGTATGTGAGCTTTTGATCAGGGTCATTTGGATGGTTTTGGTTGTCATTATGATTTAAAAAGAGAAAACACAGTAGTTTGACAATAAATGGCTTCACCCAACCACTAACCATGAGTGGAAAAATGTTTTTGTGTTATCATTAATATTCTCTGAAAAAAGGCCATGAAAACAAAAAATGTGCTGGCGTATGTAAACATTTGAGCACAACTGTACACACACACACATACAGTATATACAGTGGTGTTCAAAAGTCCTGCATAGGCGTGAAGAAAACTATATATTTCATACTTCTGCATCTCTACAATGAAACTGGTGGAACATATATGTTTTTGTAATCCCTCATTGCATGCCATACTCATTTTTGAATGTCCCAAGTGTATACATTGTTATGGTATTTGCATTTTTGATATTTTTTTTTACAGCATAACCATACCTACACCAGTACAGTGTGTAGAATGGTCAACAGGTTTCTAAGTTCATTAACTTTCAATGCAAGTTCACACAGACTTAAATTTTACTTTTTAAGATTTATTATTTTTTATTTAATTCAGAGTCCTGAAAAGGGTCTTTTGAGTGAATCTTTAGCTTCTAATACTTTATTGGCCGGCCTTTGCTTTTGAGCACCAACTTACATCTCTGTGACATTGAGTGAACAAGCTTCTGCAGATGTTCACGAGTGATGATGTGGTTCCAGGCCTGTATCAGAGCCTCAATCCACTCTCTATTGGTCCTTGGCTGTTTTTTAGATATCTCTATTGATACCTTGTGCCACAAATTTTCATATGGATTGAGGTCCAGGGACTAGGCTGGCCAGTCAATAGTAGCCACCTTGTTCTTTTTTTTCCATTCCGTTACTGTCTTAGCTCTTTGACAAAGGAGCATTATCATCCTGGAAGATATAATCCCCTGAAAACAGGTGTTGAGCAGAAGGCAGCATGTTCTTATTAAGGATGTCTATGTATTTTTTTGCATTAACCATACCCTCCACAATATGAAGCCTTCCAACACCATTGGCTGCCATACAGCCCCAGACCATTACTTTCATCGGATGTTTCACAGAGAAGCTCAAACACTCTGGCTTGCACTCTTCATGTGGAAACCTCACGTAAAACTTGCCATCATTTCCTAAAATGAAAAAAGTGCTTTCATCACTAAATAGGCCTTTTTCCCACTCCTCCTTCCTCCATTTTGAATATTTCACTGCCCACAGTTTTCGCCTTTGTCTTTGTATGGCTGTCATCAATGGCTTCTTTCGGGCCTTGCACACTCTCAATCCTTCTTCCAAACATCTCTTCCTAACAGTTGATGTTGCTACCTCAATTTTGCACTTTTCTTGCCATTCTCGCAGAAGCTGAGGAGAGGTGAGCTTTCGATTGGCAAGGGATGTTCTTATCAATACTCTATCCTCCCTTTTAGTTGACTTTCTGGGCCGACCAGATCTGGGCCTGTCCTGGGTAATTCCAAGCTGCTTATGTTTCTGCAAAATTCTTACGACTGTACTCTGATTACAGCCGACCTTCCTTGTGATCTGGGGGCCAGTATAACCCTCTTCATGTAGCACCACAACTCGCACACGATCCGCCACTGACAAAAATCTGAAGGCTCCCATCATAGAGCTCTACAGTATGATTCACTGGATAGACCAACAGATAAAGCAAACAAACAAAGCAGCAAATGTGATGCAATGTAATGGAAAGTGATTGGCTGCCATATCCAGGTTATGATTGGTCACAAGAACCTCATCTGTGATTGGCTAATTTTGGATCTGAAGCTGTACAATATTTAGTTGTGCTTTCAATTCCCATATTGTTGCAATAATTTCAGGCAAAACTGCTTCAAAAGCTAAAAATATTACAGGGAGAGAATGCAAAATTGTATTCCGAACAAAACCATATATAATATGTCATATTAGCATCAAAGATATTCGACAGAAAACGTTTAAAACTTGAAAAATCAATTTATCCTATGCCTATGCAGGACTTTTGAACACCACTGTAGGTATATACACACACGTGGCGGGTCACATCATAGACATACACACATATATACACACACATATTCACACATAAACACACATATATATACACACATAAATATACGCACACATATACACACATCGGTCTCCCTTCCGTCCAGTGTCCCTCCGCCCAGTCTTCCTGCTGGTCGCTGCCAGGGTTACGTGATGCAGAGGGATCACGTGACCCCGCCAAGTCACACAGGTCCTTGTGGCAGCAGGCAGAGGGGACACTGGGTGGAGGTAGATACCTGACAGAGCAGACGCTGAGCGTAGGGAGAGACATGGCGAGGGGACACCAGGCGAAGAAGGGGACACTGGGCGGATGGGGAGACCTGGCGGAGTGTTGGGAGCAGTCAGGGTGGAACGTGCACTGGACTGCGGTCGATGTGTGTGGCAGCACCACTAGCGCCCACCATATTTGCACACCTATCACTTGGGTGTGGAAATATGGCTGCACATCAGAAGTCGATGCTGGACGGGACAGGACAAGTATATAGACACATACATTTTGTATTAGGCTATGTGCACATCTGACGTTTGTGCATCTCTGCAGAACGTCCAAAAACCTGGGTTTTTTTAGCAGAAACTGAGTTTTCTGTGCTCAGCAGTGTCCCTCGTTTTTTGCTCGTTTTACGCCGGGTTTTCCAGCGTTTTTCTCGGCTGTTTTCTCGGCTGTTTTGAAAACTGAGTTTTTAGTGCACTTGATCAGCTGGAAGCGCTGGAAAAACGGAGGAAAGAAGTCACTTGCTCTATTCTTTGAAAAACGTTGTAAAAACTCAGTTTGACTGAAAAAACTCAGTTTTGACTGAAAACGACCAGAAGAAAAACGTTCTAATGAAGACAGCGTATTCTAAACTCCATTGAGTATCATGTTAACCCAGACGGTGGCTAGGATTAACATAAATTAACATAAAACTCAGCAGAAAACGCCGACGTAAAACGTCCAAAAACAGCCCAGAAAACGACTGATGTGCACTTACCCTTAGAATAGTTGCTTTACAATACAGATTTTACTGTTATATTGTTAGCTGACAGTAGGATTTTTAATCTATATTTCTCAATCAAATCTCGATGGAATTAAGGGTCACAGGAAGATATGATTTAATCTGTATTATAAAGCAACAATTGTAATACATCAATTGATTATTGTCTTTTATAATACTGTAATAAAATATTAGTGGGGTTCTTTGGTCTCTTCTGGGATAGAAACATGGTATCTTATCAATTCTAACTGTTATTAATATGTGTGTAATGTATTTATCAATAAAGTGAATTTTGTACCATTATTTTGGGCTAAAAACGCTCCTTACATATACGTATTCTCAAATTTCGAGTTAGCCTTATTGCTTTACGGCCAAAATCTAGGTTAATAAAATTTAAATAAGGCCAAAGAAAAGACACCAAGAGACAGCGGAGGGTCCGGAACAGAGCTGAAGACCCTACCATTAGCATTCTCTTTACAGTGAACCTGTCACCCCCCCTAGTGCTTTACAAACTGAAAGCAGCACCTTCAGCAGCGTCAAAGCCGCATTCTGTGAAGGTGTCTACTCTCTCTCCCCTCCGTACTCCGATAGAAACACTTTTTAATATTTCCCGCCATGTATTTAAGTCATTACTTAGGCGGTCCAAGGGGTCTGGTCACCAGAGCCCACGCTGTTATGTTCTGCTTTATGTTACACTGCACGCAGGTGCACTGATGACAGCTGGGCTCCACGCACCCAGGCTGAGCTCTGTGCACCTGCGTGAACAAAGATGAATCTGTGCAGGCGCCGAAGAGAAGGGGACAAAGAGATAAGAGGAGGAGGCCGACACAGAGGAGGCGGGGAGAACCGGGCCGGCAGAGATGTTAGGACAGTGACCAGGCCCCTGGGACCGCCTAAGTAATGACATACATGCATGGCGGGAAACATTAAAAAGTGTTTCTTTTGGAGTACAGGGAGGAGAGAGATTATAGACACCCAGGGGTGCACCGAGCCCCACTGCCGCCTGAGCCGCGGCACTGATTACGGGGGGGGTGGGGGTGCTAGTGAAGTTTGGGGCTGCCGCCCCTTCTGCTGTGACCGGGTCGCCACTGCCGCCTGAGCCGCGGCCGTGAGTACCGGGGGGGGGGGGTGCTACTGAAGCCCCAGGCTGCCGCCCCTTCTGTGCCTCTCCCCCGGCGGTGCGCGGGGCGAGCGGCCGGCGCCATGACAGGGGGAGGCTGTTTGCATGAGGCGCCGCCCCCTTCTGCACAGCCGCTCCCCCTGCCGGCTGCCGCCTGAATGACAGGGCTCATACTGTCCAATGGACGGTGCGGCCCTGTAGACACCTTCACAGAATGCAGCAAAGATGCTTCTGAAGGTGCGTGGTAGTACTAGGTTTCCAAATCTTTAATAATATTCTTCTAGATACAGAGCATTTGGTCAGTCCCTTTGAAAAGCAAAGCATGTAATGTGGAGGAGCTCAGCGTCCTAGACTCAGTTTGTTTTAGCATTTGGCATATACAGTATTTTGCTCCCAGATTGTTGTGTATGTTGCAATGGTTGAAATCAGCTCTGCACATGTACCATCCACATGATGTATTGTGCTGACAGGTCCACTTTAAAAGTGATTTTTGGCTGCAATTCTGCCTTCATTGTGTAATACAGGGGTGGGGATCTCCAGTCCTCGAGGGCCGCAAACAGTGCAGGTTTTCAGGATTTCCTTAGTATTGCACAGGTGATAACATAATCACTTGCACTGGTGATGATTCCAATCGCTGTGCAATACTAAGGAAATCGTGAAAACCTGAACTGTTTGCGGCCCTCGAGGACTGGAGTTCCCCACCCCTGGTGTAATAGTTCATTTCTCTAGAGGTTTTGCAGATGTTAAAGTTGTAGATATTGTACATCATCGCACTGGACTTTACGGAAACATGACAAGTTAGAGCCATAGGAAGGTGATGCTGCTGCCTGGCTCCATAACATTGTACATGTGGATTGGATGCAATTCACCATTAATTTGTGTATCATATTATAAATGAGATGAATTATGGCATTTATTAATAACTCAGCAATGAGATTACTAAGGCCGGCTTCACACTGTGGTGTGATCAGTCCGGGGATGTGAATCGGACAGGCCCGGACCCGATTTGCAAACATGCCCTCCTTTCCGGTTTGCAGCTGGCTTCCAAAGATCGTAGCTGCTACTGATGATTTTTCAAGATCGCGGCTAGTGGGGAGCTATCCACGGTCCCAAAAGCTCAGCAAGGGACAGCTGGTGGTGCTAAAGTTTAGTAGCGCTCGCTGCTAAACTTCAGCCGCCAGTGTCCGGTTCCCGGATCCGATGTTTTTGTAGGACCAGTGCCACAGACTCCCATGTTAGGGATCGCCCCGGATTCGAGAGGATCCGATTGGAGCAGATTTTCGCCCTGGACACAAAAACATTGCAAGCAACGTTTTTGTGTCCAGGAGAAAAATCCGAATTACCCTGGATCCTCCTGGACCAATGGAAACCGGATGGCACATAGCTGCCATCCGGTTGCTTCCATCCCCATAGGGCTGCATAGTGTCAAAATCAGGTAGGGGCTGTCAGGTTTACACCGGACAGCCCCGTACCTGATCACACCGTGGTGTGAAGCCAGCCCAAGTAAGAAATATAGCAATAGTAAAAGTATATGTACATAAATGGTACTTTTTATACATTTTTGTTAAAAAAAAAAAAAACATAAATGCCATCCTACCATAAGGTGTACCCAATCAGGATGGTTGCTAACTCTTGTATTTCACCACACTATGTTCCAGCAGACCTTAAAATAGACGGGCGCAGAGCAGGACCTAGACCTCACTGTTTTACACCTGCCTATTTACATGATAGACAGATAACTAAGTTATCCAAAAGAAGATTTTAATAAATTTGTTCTGTCTTAAGGGGTGCACGCGTGTGGGGTGTACATGCGGCATCTCATGCGAAGTGGCATCAAGTGCTAAGTGGCTTGCAGTAACTTCAATGGCAGTTGACTAATATTTATCCTCTCTTTTCTTCATACAGGTATTATTACAACACTGCTTGCTGTCATCTGCATCTGCTAAAATGGGCTTCTTCTCTCATTGCAACACTTCATGGTATTATTACAATACTGCTTGCTGTAATGACCTCCATTGCAATATCAGCCTGTCTCACATACACTTATGGTAAATCTACCTCTGCATTTATTGTAAACTCTCCTATGTCATCTGTATACATTATATTCATTACTCACCAGTATATGACTCTTTCCCACAATGTAAATGTTATCTTGTGGAAGGTATGAATCTGTGGAGCAAGACTCTGGCATAATGTTGAATGGCAGCCTTTGATCATCTATTTATCCCCTGCTGTGAGGACAATCTGCTAATTACCTGAAACCATGTGACTTTCCACAATCCCCCTCATCAGATTATTTAGTGTGTCCTATAAATTTAGTTCTGTCTTAAGGGGTACATGCAAGCATCTCATGCAAAGGGGCATCGAGTGCTAAGTGGCTTGAAGTAACTTCAATGGCAGTTACCATAGTAAGGGCAGGAGTCAGGTAATCAACTCTCTTTGACTCTCCTTTTTAACAATGTCCTTTATTTCAATGTCTATCTTCCTTTGTGTCTTTGCCATTCCCTTTCACTGCCTCCATCACCCTTCATCTACATAAGCCCCTCTCTCTTTCCCTCTACTATGTACAGCTCCCATACTCTCTTCACCATACTGAATAATCTCAGCCTATCATATTCCAGGGTATAGTATCACAAACAATGTCACAAATCCAAAAACGACTTGCTCGCACTACTGCTGCTCCTGTCAGGTGATATCTCTCCAAATCCTGGTTCACCCTCTGCCAACTTCAACCCCTCCCCTACCCCACACAGAAACCCTGCTAACCTTATCAACGTTACTTGCACACCTTCATCTCCCTCTTTTAACTGCGCTCTCTGGAATTTATGGTCTGTATGCAACAAGCTTTCCTTTATCCACAACTACCTTCACATTAACTCTCTTAATCTACCGGCCTTCGCTGAAACCTGGATCCAGGATTCAGACATGGTTTCCTCTGTCGCTATTTCTCATGGCGGGTTACATTTCTCCCATTTCTGAGACCTTTGAACAGGTCATCCCCCCAGCTCCATCAATTTCATTCCCTTCTTTTGAGGTCCACACCATCAGGATCTTCCATCCCCTCCCTCTCAGGGTAGCAGTGGTATACCCTTCCCCCCCAGGGTCACCCACCCTGTTCCTCGACTATTTTTCTACGTGGCTGATGCACTCCACGTACTCAGAATTACCAACTTTTATTCTGGGAGACTTCAACATCCCCATTAACAGCCCCACCTCCCCATCTGCATCCCAGCTCCTATCTCTAACTACTTCTGACACCTTTTTTACGTTTCAATCTCTCTCAGTCCTAAAGTGCAGACCCCTATCACTAACATCTGTGCTGATGATCTGGCTTCTTACTGCAGAAAGAAAATAGAAAACATCTGTCAGGAAATTAGCTCTCAGCCCCCAAGCGCCGTTACCCCCATTCCACTCCACATCTCCTTTGACTCACTCTCAACATTTAACCAAGTCACAGAAGAAGTCTCCAGGCTCCTCTCTTCCTCTCGTCCCACTACATGCACCACTGACCCCATCCCCTCACACCTACTCCAGTCTCTCCGGTGGTCACCACTACCACCAAAATCTCCTTCAAACACTATCATTACTCCATTATTAAAGAAAACGTCTCTTGACCCATACTGCACAAACAACTACAGACCAGTCTCCAATCTCCCCTTCATTTCTAAGCCCTTGGAGCGTCTGGTCTACTAGGAAGAGAACCAGGAGAGAGTGGTGTCCTTCATGCCGATGTAATACAGTATAGCGAATAGTAGATGGTAGACAACAGTTTCAAAAGCTGCAGAGAGATCAAGAAGAATAGGCAGAAAGTGTTCACCATTATATTTTACTCAGAAGGTCATTGGTCACTTTGGTGATGGCAGTTTTTGTAGAGTGAAGGGGGTGGAAACCAGACTGTAACGGATCTAGAGGAGAGTGAGTGGAGAAGTAACGGGTAAGGTCTATCCACAACTTACATAGTTTCAGGCGCTCCCTAAAAACACATCTTTCATGATCCCTATCATGATCCCTAGTCAAAGTCACTTAGACATAGCCTATCCGCTCCACCAGTCTCAAATGGATCACCAATAATGGTTGGTGGCCATTTATGCTGCTCCAATCTGTTCCCCATCTCCTCAAGTTGACTATACCATCATTGTAAATAAGCGCCTGTACTTTGCGTCACCCCACCTCATTGTTAGATTGTAATCTCTTATGAGCAGGACCGTCATTATTTTGCTCTAATTATTGCATTTTCTGATAACTGTTACTTATGACTGTTTGTATATGGACCTCAGAATTGTGAAGCGCTGAAGAATATGTTGGCGCAATATAAATAAAGATTATTAATATTATGTACCCAAATTATCTTACGGGTGGGTTTTTGTTGTATATACCCTTTAAACATTTGTACATTTTAGCATAATAGAAGTACCGTATCACATAAAAAATAAATAACATCACACACATGTCCAGTCTTTGGAGGTCGCTTGCTAAAATAACAAGCCATTTTTTTAACATCTTTAAGAAATATTTCAACCAAAACTTCATCAAGTCAGCGAAATGTAACAGTAAAATAAAAGTTCATCATGAAAGTCACAAAAACTACAGTTCATTACAAACAAGGTAAAAACTGGTTCATGGTTTCATATTAACACTGAACTGAAAATAACACATTCCAGTGCTAACACACGTGAACGAAATCCTGGGACCGATGAGAAGGTCGTCCTCCAGATCGTTACATTCTACTCCTCGCATTACTGGTTTGGGAAAAATGGCTTTTTCATTATGAAAAATAGACACAACAGAATAATAAAACTGTATGGTTAGCTATACAAAATAAATACAAAGTCTAGTGACACGCACTCTCAGTGGAATATCTGGAAATATACAATCAATTCACCAAGGCAGCCATTTTTTTCGTCAAGGAAGATCATGTGTTAAAGTATATGGTAATAACTAGTTCTTATTCTCTACAAGTAGAAGTGTACAGTCCCTTCAACATCTGGATGCACCTCTGTTCAATTGAGATGACATCACCATATAGTTGTATGGTGAGCTGAAACTTGGCATACACATAACCGTGCCGTCATGCAGGCATTCCCACCCAACTTCCCGACATACAGTACATGTGTCACTGGGTGCTAATGGCGCACGAATGGGGTAGTAGCAGAAAGGGAGAGATGGGCTGAAGGAATCAGGGAAGCTAGTCTGACCCTGTAGATTGGGGTTCCTTATCTGACACCTGTTCCCAGAGTTACCCCTAAAGGTGGAAATGTCTGGGCCGCCATCCTTGCCCTTGCTCCAATCCAGCCCTGGGCTATACCCCCCTAATCTCCACCCAGAGATCGGAATAAGCACAGCAACTTCCAGCAGCAACACAGGCAAGAGAGCTCCAGCAGAGCAGCACTTGGCATCCACACAGATCATGGTATTTGCATAGAGTGAACTCTATCAGTGACATCAGCTGATGGTTAACTGAGTATCTAAAGGCTGGGGAGTGGACAACCACATCACCAGACACACCCAGCACCAGCAGCTCACCTGCATCTGCAGAGCCAGAAAAGTTAACACTAAATAGGCTAAAGGAATTAACTCCATTTAAACCACTGAAACAGCAGTTCACAGAGGCTGCAAAGCAGTCTACATGTGACAACATGTATAATTACTCAGTCAGGATAACAGAAAAAGACAATGCTAGATCCTTCTAAGGGTATGTATACACAGAGTATTATGGCTTCTTCTCCAAAAACTCTGTATACACAAAGCCTAAAATTGGCTTGCCTTATTGAGAAAAAGAAGATCAAGCATGATGACAAGAATTATGACCAGTGCTTTTCTTTCCTAATATTGGCAGTCAATAGTCTACCATAAATGCAAGTTCATCAGATAATGTATAAGGCCAAATTCAGTTGCATTTAGATGGGTGGAACAGCCCATTAACGAGTACCGATCAAGTATATACAAGGCAATCAGTGCTCGTTTCCTTACCTTCTTACACAAATCAAGGGCTCATGCACATGGCCGTAAATACTGGATCGCACTTAGGCTGGCTTCACACTGCAGTTTTTCACTGATCAGTGTCCATCAGTGTTTGTGTGCCAAAACCAGGAGTGTCTCCAAAACTCAGAACAGGTGTCAATCTTTCAATTATAGTTTTTCTCTGCAAGTTCCTCTCCTGGTTCCTCTCCAGGTTTTGCCACACAAACACTGATGGACACTGATCAGTGAAAAGCTGCAGTGTGAAGCCAGCCTTAGGCCAATATTATGCTTTGTGGCAATGCACAAGACAGATTTTTTTTCCTTGGACAGAGCCAAAAAAAAATTCACAACATGTCCAAGTTTGATCCGATTATCGGATCACAGTCAGCCATGCAAGTCAATGGGATCCCTGAAAACATCCGACTACACTCGGATGACCTTTTGCGTGCAGTGTGATTTTCATGGACTAACACAATGGAAAAGATGGAGACATTTTTTCTCCACCTTCTCCTCATCCAAGAGAATTGAGCACACTATGCGCTGATCAGGCTGTCATTTGCATAATCAACCCCATTCTCCTGGATGAGAGACTATTCGCTAGTCTGACCCTAGCCTAAGGGAAACGGATGGAATAGAATGCTCGTTTTGTCCCCAAACATCATGTTGTCTGGGCCGCCCACATTTCCCATTTACAAAGAGGGAGCGGTGCTGCCGCCAACTATCTGTTTACCTGATGAAAAAGCGTTTTGCTTGTTTAACCGGTGGTCACAGGCACGTCGACCAATCCTGATAATTGGGAACGAGTGTTCAGACACAACACTCGTTTACCAATTCTCGGCCCATCAAAATACATCTCAAGCCCGGTTTGCTATAGAACTGTGGAAGGTTTGCTAAGGTGCTCATGTTATAACTATGTAAAAGGGGCTAAAAGGTCAACATTGATGGCTAAATTATATGGAAATATGAATAGTACAAGCCTGAGATATTACAGCCTGCTTGCTTGCACGGAAAAAGGAACACACCCCAATTTCAGCTTTATGTTCAAAGGAATCAATTGTAAGAATATAAGAAGATTTTAGAGCAATTTGTTCCAAGTTACCATTTAGACTACAAGAGCCACCTTGTCATCAGTTACACATGTATACGGATTGTCTTGAACATTAATAGAAAACTACCTGAAAATGTTGTCACCTGTTAACATTTCAAGAACAATTATCTACCTGGCCCCTTAGGTTTTTAAAATCCTAATAAATTGACAACATATTTTATTTCTGGGTAGTCTACATCTACAGGAGGCTCCGAATTCACAGCTGCGGTTCTCTCTCTCTTCTGTTGGTACCCTGTACCTTAACCAAACTATACTGGCCTGGAGGTTTTATTGTGTATCTGTTCCCTGTATAACAGGCTGTATTTCCAGATCATAGATGGCCTTGGATGGAAGTCGCTCTGACCACCAGGAAGGCTAAATATCATATATGAGAAGAAAAGTGGCACTCAACAGGATATATGAGTAAAAATCTTCTTTATTCATTCATTCATTTAAAAGTGTGGCAGGAGGGAGGAGGGAGTCATAGCTGGAGAATAGCCGTTTCGCCCTTATCTAGTGCTTCAATGGATCCACTAACACCCGGGGACCCGTTGAAGCACTAGAATAGTATGAAACGGCCGTCGTCTGACTAGGACTTCCCCCATCCTGCCACCTGTATATCCCTACTTTTAAATGAATGAATAAAGAAGATTTTTACATTCAGATATCCTGGCGAGTGCTGCGTTTCTTTTCATATATTTTGCATCGACTGTTTTTGTAGATAAGCACCGCTAGCAGGATTATGATTTAAAACACCCGTGCAGATGTTTAAGTGTGAAAAGGATTAAATAACTCTTGTAAGAAAGTTTTTGAAACTGGATATTTGTGTTACACAGTGGTGCACACACTGCTTCTCCATTGACTTATCACCATCAGGAAGGCTGAAATCAGGTGGTCTCCAAGTGGTGATTCTAAATGATTTGACAGAGAAAAGAACTGGTGTTGATGGAAGGGTCTATGGCTCTAGGACCTCATGACCGATATTGGATCTGGAATACTAGCTACGCTATAGCCTCACCCTCAATCCTCAGAATTTCTCTAGCATATTCCATTCATAAAAAATGGTATTTATCATATTATGCCAAAAAGGTGGGGGGATATACCCTTTACAAGGGTATATAGAAGACTTCGTTCACACTGCCATTATACTGTAATGTACTGGTCTGAAAACATTAGAAATCAATGGAATCAGTCAAATGATCCACTCATCAACACAATCATGGTTCTAGTATTAAAAGTCATAATGCTAGTGTGAAAACGGCCTTAGTCTCCTCAATTTGTGGTCAATTGAAAATTCAAAAACGTAAACTCCACTCCCTGCATGGGACTCAAAAACAGTGAAAGATATACTTATTTCACCCATTTTGATGGATAGGTTTAATAAATATACCCAACCATTTATTCATGTGTATATATTCCAAAAGGTAATAAAATCTTGCAGAATATTTACGGGATCCACTTAGCATTGTCTTCCTCTCTAAATGTGTCATTAAAAAATCGAAATGCTTCCATCTGTCAATATCACGTGAAGGAGTATCTCAAATACTTTGGGGCTAAGGATTAAGAGTGGAGTTTTATATGCCAGTCTGGATGATCTTGTTTTTTGCTGTTTGCTGGCATAAGGTGCTCCAAATTCTCAAAGTGTTGTGTCTTCTTTTCGAATATGGCATTGTGCCAACATAAGACATGTACATCAAACATTTCATGTAATAATTTAAGGTACAGTCAGCTCTTAAATTATGCTGATGTTTTCGGCCATGCTCGACCACACTTCTTCGCTACTAAATTCTACTCAATTTTCAAAAAGATGGCCGAGTTGGTGCAGAATCGCCAACAATTAAGGGAAAAAAGGATGAATCTGCCCCTTTAAATCTTGTAGATGATTAGGACATATAAAGAAGAATTTTCAGTTAAAAAAAATACACCAGGGTCTAAATGTAGAGGCCCCGAGACGCCTGCCAATGTATGGCAGATATTGATGAGCGATCACTAAAGATGCTCAAAGCTCGAAAAAAGCAGTTTGATGCTCGGTTGGGCGTCACTTAAGTATCGAGTATAATGGAAGCCAATGGGAAACTTGAGCATTTTTCCAGAGGAGTTGCTTGAGTTTCCCGTTGACTTTCATTATACTCAGTGCTCGAGTTGCACCCATCCGAGCATCTGACTGCTCGTTTCCAGCACCGAGCACTTGAGCATGGCAGTGCTCGCTCCTCGCTAATGGCAGATAATTAATGGGAATCTGTCATGTTGTGCATGCAGTCTGGTTTATGGCCAGCAACTGCAGGAAGCGCTGAAAAGATTTATACATATTTATGGAAAAAAGAATTAAGATCGCTTCTAATCTATTCATTTAAAGCTCTGCCCACTTGAGTCCAGTGGGCGGTCCTCATCAGTGATTGGTAGCCTTCCTTAAGTGTGCAGTGATGGCTGTCAATCATGCGCAGGTCCTAAGCACTGAATAAGCAGAACTTAAATAAAAATTTGTAGTAAATATTTTCCACAAAGATGTACCGTATATTAATGGGTTTCGCTCATTTTGCTCTAACACATGACGATTGTATCTTGAGCTGAATTTTCAATGTAACGAGTTCTTTTAAAGTTGTTGCCCAGACTATGAAAACATGGCTTTCTTTCCTATTTACTTGAATTGAGCAGAATGAGAACTAATCTATAATACATAGATGCGGCAATTTCCTGGAGAAAGCAGCCATATCTTTTAACCTTGCACTACTCTCAGGAACATGTATAGTAACATGTAGGGAGTAGAGATGAGTGAACCTTTAGAAGTTCGGATTCGGAGGGTGCAGCTGAATGATTTGGCGCACTGTTCGTGACCCCAAACTTGAACTTCAATGGAAGTCACTTATTGGGCAATGCAACTCTCCCCCCACATCCTGCCAACCATAAGTAAACACTTCCGGGGTTGGGAAGGTGGAGTGTGTTCTTTTTATTCATTTTGGCACACTACACCCAAAACCTGTGCTTTGAAGCCCAGTGTGAACAGATCAAACCCTGCACACTGCTCGCACTGGTCCAAGCACCAACTATACCCCCTGACCATAAAGATGCTCGCTCCAAGGCTTTGGAAACGTAAAGCATCCGGACTTCGAACCAAAGCAAGTTTCCTCATCACCGGGAAATTCAGTGATCTGAACGAAACTGAACCTTGAAAGGTTTGCTCATCTCTACTCTAGTAGGGAGTAACCTAGAAAAACACAGGTGTCCTAAGTTAGGGGGTACCATCTACCAAGGTCACTTATGTGGGATCTTTCATTAACATCACTTCCTTGATTAGAAAAAAAATGGCCACCAGTCAACAATATCACCTAAACCAGCCATGTATTTTTTTCTCCTGATGTTTTTGCAAACTGGCTGTAAGAAGCTTATAAAAGCTCAGAATTTCACTAAAACCAGACTAAATAAACTGAATAAAAAATTATATATTTACATATTTAAAAAAATGTTCCATAAAATCATAACCAGTCCAGGAATAAATAAAATATTCAACAGCAAGTCCCTCCGTAGTATCTGATCACCAATTTCACATTATTGTGTTTTTTTTCACCCTCCAGGAAAACACTAGTTGAGTCACTTAAGAAAGAAATTAAAATCTTGAAACACGGTAAGTGTCCTTCACATAAATACAGCAGTTCTCCTTCATGTCAGAGGCCTTCATTTCTTGAAGGGTGTGAGCTTAGTGATTGTGGTCCAGAATGGGGAGGTTTTTCTCTTGGGTTCTGCCAGGGAAAACACCTGCTGTTGTGGGATGCTGGTGGG
>JARQOC010000002.1:685997283-686038550 GCA_033576535.1 Allobates femoralis
GGGCACAAGAAGGTTTACTGGGTGTAGATGGTATGGCCTAGGCTCACGTCTATTATATTTTCCCATGACACTTTTTAAGGGATGAATTGATGTTTCTTGGTATAATCAAGTCCTTCACAGCTTTATACCATTAAGCCATGATACCAGCCTCATTAATCTAATACTAGTAATGAGAGGATGATGTCTATGCCCAGCTCATCATTTATTCAGTCATGTAGATCTGTTGCTCAGTAACAGCAGAATACTAAGGAATTTTCAATGAACCGTGAGTAACCCCCCACCCACAGACAGCGGCAATGCCGGATAAGCCAGTTATGAAACAACTGTTGAATGTCACCGTTTTGGGGTTAGATCCAGCCTTAGGCCTTTGCTATGTTGGGAATCAGTCTCTGGCATTGCAAACTTAATTAGGAACATGTATTGATTCACTTCTGTCTAGCAGTAGTATTACATGTGATCAGGGTCTAGTGCGTTTGTTGCATCTTGTATCTGCGAACTGTTAGGACAGGAGCAGGTAACTCATAGTATAGAAGAGGCTTCTTATATGGGGTAAAGGAGCACTAAACTAAGAGGACAAGGCTAGAAAAGTGGAACACACTTCTAATATCACACAAGGATGTATGACCTCGAAGGCACCGTTACACGGAGAAACTCACGGGAGCGAGCACATTTTGGGAACTTTGCCAAGATCGCTGGGGAGATGTTACACGAGGAGACATCGCCGGCATCGCAGCAACAATGTTGAAAGCATCTTTCGCTGCCAACTCAACCCAGGCAGCGATCATTTAACATTACAGCGAATGGGGGAAGTTGCTTTCAACATCGCTGTTGCGGTGTTAGTCTGGGCGATTCTGCCAGATCGCCTGAGCAACATCGCCAGGTTACACAACATGTTCTGAAACCTGGCAACTCCGCTCAAGCAACTTATCGCCGTTGAATCGCCCTGCCACACGTAGCAACAACTAGCGATTTCAAGGGCGACAGCGATGCCTACGTCACTTTTGGGCGATGTTGCCGGCGATGTTTCCCTGTGTAACAGTACCTTTAGAGGTATGCATGCAAGTAATATTCTTACAGGTATCTTGACAGTCATCTGCTGATAGCCCTAAAAAGGTTGAAAACAAGGAACAATGGATGCATATAACTGTAATTGAGAAGATCACCCACCTTTCATTTTGCCCTGCCGGGACTTTTTTGCATTGTTCATGGCCTGCTTCTTTTGGTCTTCAGATATTTCCATTCCTAATAAATAGACGAAACCATAATCACTACAAAATTATCAGGATAATATGGAGTCAATAAGTAACTATGTGACATCATGGGTCACATTGCGGCTGTCTTCTATATAGGTGTATTACATAAATATATTACAAACTTCATTTTAAGTGGTTTGTAATGATCAGAAGACAGGATTATTTGGTGCTCGGCTTGCATTTAAGGCCTTTGTTCCAGAATTATAGAGGTTAACGCTATCAATGCAAAGATCTAAAGCATGAGTAGTGCAAGAAATGGGGTCCAATTTTATTTTGACCCAGACCACCCTGAATACATTCTTTGCATATGTACCGGTATATGATATATTATAAGTACAATAAATCCAAAATGTATGCCATGCAATAGTTGTAGCAGGATAATGAACATGTTTAAAACAAGCGAGATACACAAAGTAAGGGCCTGCTGACATCATGATTGATCACATGTTTGTGACTTTTGGAGGTTCCTTTAGAATCTCCAAAAATTGGGATTTGGACAGGTCCCAGACAGGGTCAGTCACTTTGTTCTCCATCCGGCCTCCGTTACAGCAGTGTCCTTTTTAGAAGGACACACAAGCCTCATTATAGTGAATAGATGTGCCAGGTCTGTGTCCAAATCCCATTTTTTTGAGTTAAGACAAAAACTCCCATGATGTGGGCAAAATGTCACGTGAACAGGTTTTATTATTTTATCAGAGTTGGGGTGGCGCTTTAAAAGCAAGTCCCCTGCCCCTAGTCACAGGGTATATTCACATATCGTTTTTGCTTTGCGTTACAACGCATCCATTTGACAGCAGCACAAATGCAATGTAACGGATGCATTAAAGCATCCATAGACTTGCATTGAACGTACGCATGCTGACGCATGCCAAAATAATGCTGCAGTCCACATTTTCATGCGTGTTTCAACAAACGCATACTTTCAAATGCATGCCTATTTTTGCATGTTTTAGTATGCGTAAGTTTAATGCAAGTCTTTAATGCATCCGTTACATTGTGTTTGTGGTGCTGTCAAACGGATGCGTTGTAATGCAAAGCAAAAACGATATGTGAACCT
The DNA here is from genome assembly GCA_033576535.1 of Allobates femoralis. Lineage (NCBI taxonomy): Eukaryota > Metazoa > Chordata > Amphibia > Anura > Aromobatidae > Allobates > Allobates femoralis. The sequence goes on from JARQOC010000002.1 coordinate 685,999,594, forward strand.
ACCCATACACTCACCTTCCGGAGTCTTCACCTCTTACCAACACCTGTAAAGTTCCACAGCGACATCTTATGCCTGTAACATCTGACTAGTCAAAAGTCAGAAGTTACATCACAATAGCTCACTGCATTCCTAGGAGGGCCAGAAAGAGGGCAGAATGAGGCTCCCATAGAGATGTATGGAACTGGGACCTCCAGTGCACTTCATGAAGCACTAGAGCTGCCAGCAGGTCACAAATCCCAGGAGCCTGACCAGAGCGACCCTGGAAAATGGTGAAGATGCCAGAGGGTGAGTATAAGACAGAGGGGCAAACGATTTACATTTAAAGCACAATTCCAGTGGAGTAATAAAAATATGCTGGAGTGATGCTTTAAAGTACTGTAGTTATACAGGTTTTGTAAAATCCACAGAACATTATAATCATGTGGCCGATACAAACGGCTAAAGCCAAACATTACAGAATAAGGATAACACCTTGTAAAGAAACAAAAGCATTGAAGACCCATCCATTAGAGCTCACAGTCAATCATTAAATACAGCAAATACAATAGAAGGAGGCTGGCTTATCTAATCACATAAACAGTCAGCCAGCCCCCTTCACATGATGTTCCGGTCATGGTCAGGAAATGCTGTCCTGTGTCATACCCACCAGGGTGCAAAAGCTAGACTTGAAAATCAGGACATGTTTCACACCTGCACTATAGTATACTGCATAATCTAGATTTAGGTACGGTAGTTTTTTTAAGAGGAAAATCCCTTTTAGTCCCCTGCAGTCAATGAAAGGATTCAAGTCCATCACATACAGCATAAAACACCTCCACAGAGCAGAATAGTATAGTTACCAGTGGTGAGGAGAAAGTAGGGAATTGCCAAATGCTGCCTCATACTTGGTGTCAAACGTAATGTGAAGAATCCAGATAGACTGATGCCTTCTAGCATGAGATGTCAGTATATATAGAGATTACAGGGGGAGGAGATCATGCCATATTATAGAATTGCTTCTTTGGGAAAATTCCGGATGTCAGAACATTCCAGGAAGAGATGCCCCCTCCGCTCGGTAATACCTACTGAACGTGACTCAGCCTTATCGCACTTGTGAAAGTCCAGCATTTCCAAGCAATGTTTTCCATTGCTAGTCAAGGCAACAGATGACCCACAGCTTATACACAGTTACGCGGATATTTTTCATATATCCGCTGAGGTTCACTTAGATATGTCCAATACCTTGTGAATCACTCACATAATCGTATTTAAAAAATAGAAGAAAAAAGTGAAAACCTACTAAAAAAGGAGACGGAAACCACCACAGCAACCAACAGTCATCACATCATTCAACGTCTCCTGGATAATATTGGTGGAGACCATACATAATGGTAAGTGAAATCAATGACCTCTTGCAGGGTGTAAGAAAACTAATGGGAGCTAAGGTGGTGTTGGCGGTTCTTCATCCAGTAAGACTCAAGAAGTGGCCAAGCCGAAAAACTCCAAAGAAGCTTGACACTGTCTGAAGATCCTGGCTGATAATTGGGACAGCATATTATGCTGCTCTATCTAATAACATTTCATATTACAACTAGTAGCCAAAACGGAACATAAAATAGAGTGCAGTGTAGCTCCAAGGTAGTGAAAGTATATATCGGACACATACGGTAATTTATGCTATATCCATGTGGAGAGTGTCCTTAGCTGTCCACACGCCTCAGGGTGCTGTGTGAATTGCACAATAACATTTGGGCCATTTACACTATGTGCCCACTGTGCTTATTTTTTTGGGCTGTATTTGTCTTGTGTTTGTCAGCTACACAAACACATCTGTCTGCAAACAAAATCAGCACAAACCCATTATGTTTGTGCACATAAAAGCAGCACAAATAGGGGACACACGCACAGACAGGCCACACACGCACAGACAGGCCACACACGCACAGACAGGCGCACACCACAGACAGCGCACACACGCACAGACAGCGCACACACCACAGACAGAGCGCACACACGCACAGACAGGCGCACACACGCACAGACAGGCGCACACACGCACAGACAGGCGCACACACGCCAGACAGGCGCACACACGCACAGACAGGCCACCACACGCACAGACAGGCGCACACACCACAGACAGGCACACACGCGCACAGACAGGCGCACACACGCACAGACAAGCGCACACACGCACAGACAGGCGCACACACGCACAGACAAGCGCACACACGCACAGACAGGCACACACACTTTCTCACCCCCCCCGGCGAGCCAACGGTGATCCCCAGTAATTCCTTCTCTGTCCACCGGCAGATGCTGTGTTTATCGAAATTCCAGATCCTGTGCACCATGTGACAGGCTGAGTCACATGGTGCAAGGTCCTGGAAGATAGATAAAAACAGCATCTGACGATGTACAGAGGAGGAATTACTGGGGGTGAACGTAGGATCGCTGGGTTGGTGAGTATCGCGGTATTTTTGTTTTGGAAATCGCTGTAAAAAAGCACCATAAATGGACTGTGGGAATACCCATCTGTTTGTGGTACTTTTTTGGGGGTTAGAATGGAGTCTATGGGGAAAACGCAGCCCAAAGACGGACAAGTCAATTGCAGGGAAATTAAAAAAACGCAGGCGATTTCTGCAACAAAAATGCAGCACCCAAAAACAGACATATGGGTACAGATTTTGGAAAATCACAAAGACTTTCGTTTTAAAGCTGTGGGTGATGCATTTTTGCTTCAGAAACGCAGAAAAAAAAAAAACGCACAGTGGGCACATAGCCAGGCTACTAGAAGTATGGACTTGAAGTTCTGAAGAACAGACTAGATGAAATATGTTAATATTAATTTGCCAGTAGTAAATTGTATGAAAGTTTTTTGAGCACATTGTGGTCCCAAGGCTTTTTAGGTGGTGGATGTCCTATGGCAATTAGCCCATTTCTCTTCTTATACATCTACCCTAACTGCTTTCCTCTAGAAAAATTAATGGACATTATACAGTGCCTTGTAAAAGTATTTGGCCCCCTTGAACTTTTCAACCTTTCTCCACATTTCAGGCTTCAAACAAAGATATAAAATTCTAATTTTTTTGTGAAGAATCAACAAGTGGGACACAATCGTGAAAAGGAATGAAATTTACTGGATATTTTAAACTTTAAAAAAAAAATAAACCTGAAAAGTGAAGCGTGCAATATTATTTGGCCCCTTGAGTTAATACGTTGTAGCGCCACCTTTTGCTGCGATTACAGCTGCAAGTCGCTTGGGGATGTTTCTATCAGTTTTGCACATCGACAGACTGAAATTCTTGCCCATTCTCCCTTGCAAAACAGCTGGAGCTCAGTGAGGTTGGATGGAGAGCGTTTGTGAACAGCAGTTTTCAGCTCTTTCCACAGATTCTCCATTGGATTCAGGTCTGGATGTGACTTGGCCATTCTAACACCTGGATACGTTTATTTTTGAACCATTCCATTGTAGATTTTGCTTTGTTTGGGATCATTGTCTTCTTGGAAGATAAATCTCCGTCCCAGTCTCAGGTCTTTTGCAGACTCCAACAGGTTTTCTTCCAGAATGGTCCTGTATTTGGCTCCGTCCATCTTCCCATCTTTTTTAACCATCTTCCCTGTCCCTGCTGAAGGAAAGCAGGCACAAACCGTGATGCTGGCACCACCATGTTTGACAGAGGGGATGGTGTTTTGAGGGTGATGAGCTGTGTTGCTTTTACGCCAAACATATAGTTTTGCATTGTGGCCAAAAAGTTCGACTTTGGTTTAATCTGACCAGAGCCCCTTATTCCACGTTTGGTGTCTCCCAGGTGGCTTGTGGCAAACTTCAAATGAGACTTTTTATGGATATCTGTGAGAAATGGCTTTCTTCTTGCCACTCTCCCATAAAGGCCAGATTTGTGCAGTGTACGACTGATTGTTGTCCTATGGACAGACTCTCCCACTTCAGCTGTAGATCTCTGCAGTTCATCCAGAGTGATCATGGGCCTTTTGGCTGCATCTCTGAACAGTCTTCTCCTTGTTTGAGATGAAAGTTTAGAGGGATGGCCGGGTCTTGGTAGATTTGCAGTGGTCTGATACTCTTACATTCAATATGATCACTTGCACAGTGCTCCTTGAGATGTTTAAAACTTGAGCAATCTTTTGTATCCAAATCTGGCTTTAAACTTTGCCACAACAGTATCTCGGACCTGCCTGGTGTGTTCCTTGGTCTTCATGATGCTCTCTGCACTTGAAACAGAACCCTGATGGCGGTTTACACGCCGCGATATTGGCATCCAACTCGACCCAACTCCGACAAAAAGTCACGTGGTTCGGGAGTTGGACCGATATCGTTCCTGCATTGTACTGTTTGAAGGTACAATACGATGCAGGAACGATGGTAGTCCAATATCGGGGGTCGAATGAGCGGGCTATTCAACCGCCCGATATCGGATGCCTGTTGGAGCCGATCGTTGCGTGTAAACATCCAACTATGATGTGTACTCGCACCTCACCCATTAACTCCCATGTTAAATGGTCGTTGCTGGGTTGGTGGCATACACATCATAGGGACGCTGTTTCCCAATATCGCAGCGTGTAAACCGCCAATGCGATATCGGGAAAAGCGCACTAAAATGTGCGCTCCCGCGCCGTTGTATAGCGATATCGCAACAATATCGTGCTGTGTAAACCCACCATCAGACTATCACAGAGCAGGTGCATTTATACGGAGACTTGATTACACACAGGTGGATTCTATTTATCATCACCAGTCATTTAGGACAACATTGGATCATTCAGAGATCCTCACTGAACTTCTGGAGGGAGTTTGCTGCACTGAAAGTAAAGGGGCCGAATAATATTGCACGCCCCACTTTTCAGTTTTTTATTTGTTAAAAAAAAAGTTTCAAATATCCAATAAATTTCACTATTGTGTCCCACTTGTTGATTCTTCACAAAAAAATAAGAATTTATATCTTTATATTTGAAGCCTGAAATGTGGCAAAAGGTTGAAAAGTTCAAGGGGCCAAACACTTTCACAAGGCACTGTATATGAAATTGCAAAATATTATGTGGCAATTAGTACTATATATCAAAAGTACTCTTTAAAGAATATTAAGGAGTAAACAGTAATGGGACATTTTTTAAGTCACAAGTGGGTGCATGTCCTTTGACGTTTCGAAAGCAAGTATAATCAAAAGTGTACTTGACTCAATTTATCATATAGCTTATCATGTAAATCCACTCAAGTCGAACACTTTCAACATCTCATTTTGTCTGCAAATTGAGATTCTGATCTGGTAAAAAAACCTAAGTCATATGGCAAGGCTCGTTAAAGGGTCGTTTTTGACTTTTAGTATTCTTACTTCCAATAGGTGGCACTAGAGTTCAAGTCTACTTCCTCTCTGAAGACACAATTTGCATATTTTAATTCCCAGAGGAGCATTGCAGCTCTTAAGTCTACTCATTACTAGCTGGATCTGGTGTGTTACTCTCCACAATGAGAAATGCTTACCTCTTAGACCCCACTTAGCCTCTCATACAGCCAGATCAGATCCAATACTTTTCACTGCCGATGGCAATACCCCAAAACACTGTGTCTGTAAATTGAGGTTCTGATCTGGTATAAGTCCTAAGTCATATGATAAGGCTTGTTAAAGTGTGATTTTTGACTTTTAGAATGGTTGCATTTAATAGGTGGACTAGAGTTCATCTACTTTCTCTTTGAATATACAATTTGCTTATGATATCTCACTTTGAAACTTTTCAAGTAAAATCCTCAATCACTGATGAGGGTTCATTCCCTAAGATCCCAATTGATGGATTAAATGTATATTGCAACCATACATCTTCAACAGAGTGTTGGGTTGGACAAGACAGTAAACTTGATAGTGATGTACTCTGGATTTGTGCAAAAATTAAACCAGGTTGGCACCACTAAAATCGATTAGAGATAGGAAAATGACATCATTGGAGTGCACTTCCTTTAGCTTTGGGGAATGCTTAGATGATAGATCAGAAAGATGATGAAGCACAGAGCTCTCAAGAGAAGAAAGGTCTCGTCTTTTGACTCTTGAAGGGTCCAAATTGTTGGGATATAGGTTTGGGGCTCTTTTTATGGGGAATTTTTGCAACAGCAACTCAATGAAGACTTTATTTAGTGACATCCGAGTAACAAATACAAACTTACCCATAGCTTTGTCTTCTTGGACTCGCTTTCTTTCATCTAAGTATGCTTGGAGCCATCTTTGCTTGTCCTCTGTTTTTTTGGCACAAAATAAATGCACTTCGTCGGTTTGCCTATTCACCATCTTAAAAGCATTCTTAATGTTAAGATTGAAGTCCCTGTCCTTTCCATCATCTACGTCAGTAAATTCCATCTCATCCATGTCTATTCGGCCCTTATAGTACAATATGTCTCTCCTCAACAAGTCCTTTTTGCAGAAAACCAGCTGGTGGTCAAAGAGGAAGAAAGTCCTTTGCTGGTTCTTGCCTTGTTTGAAGAGCTTTGTTAGTTCCCCTGAATGGATCAACTCAGAACTCCGGGCTAAAATGTCTTGTCCCTGAAAAACAATGTATAATAATATTTGTAGACTTTCCATTCTTAGTATCTGTGCATCTATTGGAAGAGTGCAAACTTTTAGAATTTAGGCTTAGAACAAAAGTGACAATAAAATATTGGGGCTTGGGAAGGAGGAGCTTGTAAGCAGCCAAAGTCCACGACTAGGACAACCCCTTCTGATTCCACTTGTTTTCCAATGTAACATAAAAGAAGCCTAAACTCCCCTCGTGTTCTGACACCTTTGCAGTAGCTTCAGTACTTGCATTCCCAGGGATCACATGACATTGTGACTTCATGCGAGTCTCGCGACCAATCATTGTCAGCTTCTTTCTACCCTCCTTCGGACAAATAAGATAATCAACACCAAGTGAAAGCTGCAGCTGCCGCTCACTTCCCGATGAACACCCCTGTGTCCGAAGATGGAGAGAGAGAAGGTGGTGAAGACTGGTCTCAGGACTCGCTTTAAGTCACAATGTCATGTGATCCCTGGGAGTGCGACTACTGAAGCCACTGCAAACGTGCCAGCACAGGAGGGGAGTTTAGGATTTTTTATTTTACATGGGAGAAACAAGTGGAATCAGAAGGGGTTGTCCTAGGATGTAGCCACTTAGGATGACTCTTCTGTAAGTGATTCTGTACTTACAGACAACAAATGGATACTAAACTACATAATCACTTTGAACATCATTTTATCGTAAACACTTAGATTTCAAAACTTTTTAACTCAAGATCCAAAGTAAAAAATGTCAAGAATTTACAGTCTGGATTATAAACCAGAGCTGCATTTACAATTCAGCAAACTTCAGAGCGAAATCTTCCAATAATTTGCCTGCTGGTATGTGTTGTCTTTCCATGAGAAACTATACAGCAGTCAGATATGGGGAAAATACTCTCCCCAAACTACAATACAGAAGAGAGAACGTAATTATATACGCTCAGTGAAGTAACAGGGATGTGACTGTGGACTGATCTCTAAAATATCTCTATGCAAACTATAACATGCTTTCATATTTCAATTTCTCTTTGAATAACATTTGTCCTTGTGTTAACAGGATGATAAATGTAAGATGGTTGGAGGTCTGTCAACCATGAAAGTGGGTGCCCCAAAAATTAATGTCCTCTGTATAAATGGTACTGCAGTGCGCAGGCGTGACCATCACTTTTGTAGGTGTTGTATTCACAGATGGGCAATACCACACCCATGAAGAGGTGAATGGATTGGTGCTCACGCATGCACTACCGGAGACATTGGGACACCTAATTGAGGAGTGTCCCAGTAGTATCTCTTCTGTTGGATGGATGATGATTGCGTTAATGCGACAACCCCTTTAATATTGTATACAGCCATTTCTTAGCCACAGTGGTTATCACTAAGCTTTCCCAGATATCTTAATAACTTCACACCTGCCAAAAGGGTAGGACCAGGGAATAATACGTAATTTGATATTCAGCGGTCAAGAAAAGCTTGGCTGCAATCCTATTAGGCCACTCAAGTCATATAAAACCCAGAATACACACTCGGATGCAAAGTAGACATACGAGTTAAGATGAATGACAATATGGGGCTATAAAAGCATTAAAGGGGTTGTCACCTGACTTTTCCAGACCCTGAACAGAAAAAGCAGTCATTGAGTATTACAGCCCCTCATTTTAGAAGAGATCAATGATTTAGAGGAGGAATAAACAAAAAAAAAAAAGACAATTCAAGGACTTACCGTATTTGCTTAGTATGGAATTCTCTTTTTTTTAAGAAAATAAATTAGTAAGTTTTACAGTCACAGATTATTCCCCAGGTTTCATAATCACCAAAGCCATCATTTTAGGAATTCTCATTTCCCTGCACACTGATTTTCAATATTATCAGAACAAACCAAGAACTCACCTCCCACCCGACTATGGAGACCTGCCAGCAGGCGATCTTGTCAATGCTCTCCAGACGCCGTTTACGCTCATTAATTAAGCAGGCAACATTTTTCATGGTTTCATAGGCTTCTTTTATTTTGTTGTAATCCCTGCAAGTTAACAAGCAGATGTTAAACATTTCAGAGCACAATAGACACGGATCAAGAAAAGAAGGGGAAGGTGTTGACCAGTGCACCCAATGGAGGATATGGACAGGTTTTTCCCCCACAACATGAAGCATTGGGCTTATTTTAATGACCTTGTAGTCCCTACCACCAGAATGAGCAGGACAGTGTGCGGAGTACCATGGCAAGTAAAATACACAACCATGTCAAAAGAATAGAAATTAAGAACCAAATAAAATAAAAAGGTAATAAGATATATTAAAAATAATAGAAAACATACAATGCAACAACTTCTTCAGGCATTTCTCCAAGCTGCTTTGTGGATTACCTCGCCAAAAAACCCAGACAATGCAGTACTAGAGCGGCCATGGATCCCAATAACTGATTAGAAGAAACAACCAATTATTTTTCAGATTCTGTTTGGGCAAAATAAGACTCCTTTCACATCGGTGTATTTCTGAAAATGCGGCAGATTTGCCACATCTGCCGCCTATTGACCGCACTTGCGGCACCAATCGGCAAGCCCCATGCATTGTCTATGAGGCTGAGGTCGGGTGCGGCAAGGGCGGTTTTGCCGGTTGCGGCAGATGTGGCAGTTGAAGCCGCAAAAAAAAAGCGCTTTAAGCAGCGTTTTCTTCGTGGCTGCAATTGGCAAAACCGCTGTTGTCGCAAGCCACATAGACAATGCATTGGACTTGCCGGATTGGTGCCGCAAGTGCGGCCGTTAGGTGGAAGATGCCATAAATCTGCCAGATCTGCCGCATTTACAAAAAAAACGCCTATGTGAAAGGGGCCTAATAATGGAAATAAGAGTTGAATAAGAAGAATTTAATGGAATCACATGGTAGAAAAAGTACTAAAAAATAAACGTGAAAGTATCTGGGGGACATTTGCATACAAACAAAAGTATGGCTCCCAATTAAATCCTATGTAGCCATCATCAATAATAAAAGAGGATGTGGATCGTTAATACAGCAATACCTTGAGATAGCAGGGTAGAGAAAAAATAATAAAGGAGACTATATCAGACTCGAAAATTGAATTCAAAGACTATAGCCCGTACCAACAGCTGGGTTACTAATGGTCATCGTCAGACTGGGTGCCATCACCAAAATCCTAGCAAAGCAATTACAACTTCATGTTGACAAGATCGCCATAAGTCAACTGGAGACCGCTCTGCTCGGATCTGCACACATGCTACGGCGATACATTACAACATCCTAGCGCCAATATATTGCTCAACGCCTTACAATTCAGAGGGTTAATGTAAAATATTACCAAACTTCAAAGAGTTAACACAACAATTCAAACACGAGAACTGAAGGCCCTAGTCATAAGAGCATGCAATCTTTAAGGAAGTAAGAGAAGCACAAGAGGTAAAAAACAGACAATTGTAGTGTTCAGTTCAGCCATCTCTACAATAAATAAGAGTCTTCCTGTAAAGCTGCATGAATCGGTCACCAGCCAGTAACTGTCTACATCCAAATATGAATGCTCCGGAGTGCACGAACTGTGTGGAAACGGATGATAGAAAGGACCAGATTCTGAGAAAAATGGAGGAAGTGAGAAATCAAAGAACTGCGATTAGTGAAGCGATGCATTAAGCCGGCCACAACTGTGTATTTAGGGGATGTTTAAAACGGTGGACCCCTGGTACGGGAGACATGTTATTAAGGGGTGGAGAGCCCTAAGAGACAACGTGGTTAATGAGCAATGGCGAGATACTCAATTTAGGATCATGCACTCAGCAATTTATGGGTTCAGGACATACACACAAAACCCTGACACTGACAGGCGGCAATCATGCCCGAGGTGTGGAACGGATAATACAGATTTGCTACATGGGTTGTGGGAATGTACTAAAATTCGCCCACTGTGGGAGTTCGTAGAGAGCTTGGCTAGGTCGGTGACGGGCATGGGGATGACATTGGGAAGGAGGGATGGCTGTTCCATTGCATTACAAGTTCTCACGGACCCAGAGACGTTCAGAAATTACTGCATACCATAGCGATCCTTACTAAAAGGGCGATACTCGGGGCATGGCTGGAGGCTACGCCACCGTCTCGAGGGGAGTAATATCAGACATAAAGAAGGCAATGACACTAGAAAGAATAGAGGCGGAGTCAAACAAAGATAAGTTGCCGACTAAGTTTTTCAAAAAGTGGAGGAATTTTATTACGCATAGTCTTACGGATACAGAGATTAAGATAGTGGTCACACCTTTCAAAAATTCAGAATGGTACTTGACGGAACAATTGCGGGGATCATTGGGTCGTCTGGAATTGCAGTAAGGTTGATCGCCACACAGCCAGGTGGGACGGAATGCTAGGCTTTGCAGGGATATCTGATGGAATGAGGTGAAGCGGTGCTAAAGGGGTGGGTGGGAGGGGTTATATAGTTTTGGATGGTTTATTGTTGGGACCTTATTCTTTTGGAGAGAGATTGTTGGATGTAACAGACTCATTTATTGTTTATAACGTGATTTATATGATATCCATGAAAATTTAATAAAGATATTTGGAAAAAAAAAAAAAAACGGTGGACCCAGAGAATTATCCAGAATGTCAGGAGTAGTGTAATTTCAGGGAACTGGTGCAGCATTGAAGAAGGGAGTTGGAGGTGGATTATTGAAGAGGGTAGTCTTAGATCATTAGCAAAACTAAAAGTATGGTTAGAGTGGTGGAAAGAGAAAAAGGAGGAGATGGCGATTGGTGGAGAACTTTGCTGGTAAGCATGAGACACATACTGTATTCAGCAGTGGACATGCAACCGGTGCAACGACTGGAATATAGTGGAGGCATCGGTGTAGCAGGTGGAATGCAATATGAGTACTGCTGCAGTATTCGTGATAGATTGGGGAGGGGTGTAGCTGAAAGACTTTTCTCTCCATTTTTCATGCTGAAGTATACACAGGTTGTAACAGTGGCTGTGAAGCAGAATGCAACATTATTATTATTATTATTATTATTTTTGCCTCTCCATTATAGAGATATCAGCAATCAAAGCATTTGGCACCTAATGAGTTAAAACCCACTTGCACATAGCAAAAGTTATTAGAGAGTTTTCACTCGGGTGTGTGTACTTCTTCTACCGCACATGTGTGATTTGCTCAATCATAAGCAGGTAGCAACAAAGCAGACAAAGAACATGCCTCCTCCATAGCTAAGCATTTCAGTGTGTGAGATGTAAGGACACAGTGCTGATCTCTTGATCTAACCTCCTGCATAAAAAGATTAAAGCACAGATGACCCTCACCTTTTAGATAATGTTCCTATGGTGAGAGGAGTAGCACAGCTGAATTTAGTAGTGTTACAATACTTTCATTGCTAATATTTCCGCAATGCATAGGCAAAATAAAATCAAAAATGTTTCATTCTGGTTTAAATGTCAACCTCAAAAATTAACAAAAAATAGAAAATGTATTAGTGAGGAGCTTTATACTACAAACTATGAGTGATATGTACTTGCCACAGCTGTGACTGGATCCCTCTGTCTTAGTTGGTATTTAAACCATGGATCTGAATTTCTAAAATATTCATATTTTCCCATAAATAAATTCCTAAACATTCGGGTCAGGAAAGCTGCGCACTCTCCCGGGATGGGAAGAATAGAATATTTTGCAGCCGTCACACTACAGACCTTCTCCACTTTCCCCTGCCGAGCTCCCGCACAGCCCAACACTACTCCTATTGTGTTCCCGAGAGGACCATCCGTTAGCCCAGATTGAGGGAGGTCTGCGGTCACACGATACACCAAGAAGTATGGAGTGATAAGAGGAAAAAGAAATTAAGAATATCATTTGGAAGCCAGGGAACTGAAGCAACGAGAGACATCAAAACAACGTTAAAAGCCAAGTGAGATGAATGTGTCAATTCAGGAGCGAACACTGACAGTTTGTACTGAGGGCTGAGAAATGACTTGGGAATTGTTCCAGAGGAGATACACAACAAAGCCTGTGTACTGGATACATATATCTCTCTTTCCTTAGAATTTTAATGAGACGTCTTCTAACTCAATAACCCCCCGCTTCCCTTCTGTGCTTCTTTCGCTTGGTTTTCACAAATTTCTTATATACACACCATAAACCAAACACATAGAATATTTAATAAAGTGGAGGATTTATATGAATGGTCTGGGACAAGTGCTGAAAACTACAATTAAAATATTCTTCTTTGGAATGTCAGTTTAGTATGGATCAATTGTTGTTCCATCTTTGGCCTGTAGGGGCAGTGCAGAAGAAAACTACCCTATGGCTGTTCAGTTGCATTCAGCAGGGAAAGAAGGGCATAGTAGAGTAGTCTGAGGAAAGTATTTTCCAATATTATATTTATAGAAATATAGATATCTGGAGTAGGAATGATACAAAATAAGATTTTCCTTGAAGTTTTTCTGTACTGTCATCATTACTGAAAAGTTTTTGCTGCATTGAGTTAAAGGACACTGGTCATGTTAAACATGAAGAGGTTTTCCACTACTGATGTGACCCACTTTAATTTTTCCTAACTATTCCTAACTAACACTTTCCTAATATACTTCTGCTACCTACCCTGCTCCTGTCAGCTTATCTTTAAGAGGCTCATAAATACCTTTATTGTTGTTCTAGATTTGATTGTTCGGTTCTGGAGACTGAATTCGGACCAACTGACAGGGCACATCACTGCTGGGAGTGGGGCTGCCTCTCTGTAAGTGACAGCAATCTGGGCATGCATGCTCATATCATACTTTACTCTCCTCTCAGCCCCACCAGTGATGTGCCCTGCTCAGCTGGTCCGAATCCAGTCTCCAGATCAGAAGGATCAAAGCTAAAATATCAATAAAGATATTTACAAGCCTCAGCAGTTGCAGGGTAGGTAGCAGAAGTATATTGGTAAAGAGTTAGTTAGCAAGAGTTAGGAAAAAAGAAAGGGGGTCACATTCGTAGTGGAAAACTCTCACACTAGCTTTTACCGGATCCGGACAAAGAACCGCATCTGCCGAGCTCCCGCCTAACGGCCGCACTTGAGCCAAGCCCATGCATTGTGTATGGAGCTTGCGGAAAGATGCGGTAAGGGATGCGGCAGTGCGGCAAGTGCCTTGCCGCACCTGCCGCACATTTAACTGAAAGTGCGGCCCGTTGGGCGCAGAAGGAAATGCGGCAGATGCGTTTTTTTGTCCGGACTCTGCCCATTTTTATAAAAATGCCAGTGTGAAAGCACCCTAAAGAATGCAAATAACAGTAAATCAATTGATAAAATTACACTAATATGCACTGATATTTTAGACAAACATAAAAATTAAGCAAATAAAAAACATTGCTGTGCTTATAGCTTGACATTTGACTAATAAGAGTCATTTAACAACAAAGTTCCCACCTGTGGTCCTGGGTTGTGTACTTGAGCAGCTCAGCTAGCTGCAGAGGATACTTGCAGATCTTCTGGACCGGAGTCAGCAGGAAGCCATCAATAGCTATATCGATCATCTGCTGCAGTAGCCGGCAGGCCTCAAAGAAGTGCCGATATCTGCTGTGCTTCATCAGGTTGGAGAGCTCCAGGCAGGCATTGGGGTGGTTGTTACAGTACTCTGAGTAGATGGAAAATCCTTCCTGCTGCACATGCAAGCAAAAAGGTGTCACAATCCATTCCATTACCTTCCATTTAATAGTTACGGTACCCATATGTGTTAATTATCAAGATCATTCACAAAAACGTGTGACTCGACGATATAGACTATTTATTATGATGTATAGTTCTTTATATATACTAGTGCATCTTAATGAAATTAGAATATCATCAAAAATCAATATCATATTGCCATGTTACAGGACATTTCAGGGAGTCCTGAAACACGTTGACTAATTAATCAATGTTATATTCACCCTTGGATGTATCATGGAATACAGCAGTGCAGTTTTTAACCCTTCATCCTTCTTACTTTAATTTTCTGAGATAATGACCTTTGAGTTTTCATTGGCAGGAAGCCATAATCATCAACATTAACAGAAAAAAAACATTTGAAATACATCTCTCTTTTGGAAATGACTCTATATAATATGTGTGTTTTACTTTATGTACTGAATTACTGTAAACAATTAAGTTTTGATGATATTAAAATTCATTGAGATGCACTAGTAAATATCATATTTTATAATTAGAGCTTCTGAACTTTTTTTTTTTAAAGCGAACTTAAAATATTTTTTTCTTAGATAAATTGCAAAACTAAAAAAATTTGATAAAAGATTTTAAGGGACTGGGGAACAGGGAAGCAGGTAAATTCCCCAGTGGGCCTCTCTGAGAAGTGGCTGGTACAATACACAAATAAACTACCCAGTTTATCATTTTATAGAACATGGCTAAATTTATGAATGAGGATAATGTAATATTTTCATGTAGTTGAAGAGTGGGTCCCCAGAGTCAATATTATTGAGGGGCCATTGGCACGCCAGCAAGACAAAGTTTTAAACACAGTACTGGCCATAGAATCATAGAATGGTAGAATTGGAAGGGGCCTCCTGGGTCATCTGGTCCAACCCCTGCTCAAAGCTGGATTCAGTAAACCATCCCAGACAGACGTCTGTCCAGCCTCTGTGTGAAGACTTCCATTGAAGTCTGATTCCTTGCTTTAGTTTAAATCTCTTTATTGTGGTAATTAAACAACAAATACTCAATCAAAGTAATAATACTTAATGAATATTAATGAATATTTACCATAAAAAAAAAAAGGAATAAAATCAGTTGATAGTATATCACTGGTTAGAAGAATTTCACAGATTTTATTGAGAACTCCGCTTTATAATTGACTATTAATGTGTCACAAAATGCTCAATTACCATTGCCATAAAGTGACCCAAAAATGTGGTCATATAGCTGTCTAAATAGCACAAGTCATCCACTCCATTAAGGCCCCATTACATGGCACGACGTTGAAACTATGTCAGCAACGATCTCTTGGGCGCGCGGGTCGTTTTTGAGATCTATTCAACATCGCTGGTGAGATGTCACACATGTAGATATTGTGAACAACCCACCAACGATGTTGTGAGCAGGTATCGTTCGCGAACCCCGTGAACGATCCCTGCTCACTGCTGTGAAGGGCGAAGTCGTCCACGACATCGTTATCGCGGTGTCCCACAGAACGATGCAGCAGGTTGCTGGAGTTGATATCGTCAGGTTTTACAACATGTTGGTAAACCTGTCAACTTCAATCCAACGATATATCGTAGCAACTTGTCAGAGTCACACGCAACGACGTCGCTGGTATGCCTCCAAACCCGTGACGTATCAGCGATGTTGTTAATGATGTCATGCCGTGTAACGGGGCCTTTACTCTAAGAAACACTTCTGTGTCTTTTGTATCTGCCTCTCAATAGGATCAGTACCAGGTGGCCAAGACACTTCGGGTCCCTTCACACTTGGCGACGTTCCAGCGATCCCGACAACGATAAGACCTTTAAGGATCGCTGGAACATTGTTACGTGGTCGCTGGTGAGATGTTAAACAGTCGGATCTACTGAACGACCCAGCAACAACACGGTGACCCGTATAACGACATCGGCGGTCATTGGGACCCTGTCACACAGCAGCTAGTCTGACGACTCAGACCTACGTGGCTGAGTTCTGAGTCGCCAATGAGGTCGTTGTTAAGGCATCAAACACACTGATGCATGCTGCCCAGAAACCTGTGACGTAACAGCGATCTCGCTATATGTGATGGGGGCTTTAAAGGACTACAGAGCTCCCTAAAATCATGACACTTGACGTGTCCCTGGCCGCTTGGGTGGTGTTAATCTCTAAGGTAGCTATACATATTAGAGGGATATTAGCCAAAACTGATCATTTCAGAAGGACTGGCCTACCCTGTAGGAGGTATTCTGGCACTGTCCCTATCCTCACACAATGGCAAATATGGGCATACTGGTAAACATGTCCTTTTGTTCCACCCAGAAGAAGCTGCCACCAGTAGTCACTGGTAGTGGCTTATTATCGTCTCCCTATTGAAAGCATATAATAGCTTATCCAAGCAAAGCATAAAATCTATGGTGTGTTATCGAGAATAATGTTCGGTCGATGGCCACACTATATTTCAGAACCAAAATGCCACTTAAAACCTGGATAGATACAGTATAAGGAACTTGTTGGCCGCACCAGTACATTATAATTTGCAGCTTACACATACATAAACTCACATTTTCTAGAAAGCAGCCCCCAATTTCACTCAGATGAGGCTCTTCTTTGTTGTATTGCTTCTCCAGGTTTTTATAAAATGTTTTCTGGAACCTATAGACCTCTTCAATATTTCCAAAGATGGTTTTGAGTTGTGCTTCAGTGAACATGCTTGTGTGCTTTCGACACTGCTTGATGTAGCCCTGAGGTTATAAAAAAAATCAGAATTGATTTCATTACCGTTGATATGGGAAGCAAGAGTATCGAGACAGGCCTAAGAACTCAATTAATTTTGTATTATAGGTTTTGGTTAGCTCAAAATTAATATATTTGAATAGAGATGGGAGAATTGATTCGCAGAACTCCGGTTCTTTGGCCAGGTGAAAAATCTGTGACCGTTGGACGGGAGACCTGCGAATCTCCAAAAACCTCCCGATTTCTATTTTGGTTATAAGGATTTGCGTAATGTCGAGTGAGCCTGGCTACCTAAAAGAAAAGCTGGCAATGCCGGCAGGAGGGAGTGTCACAGGCCTCCGATCCAGAAGTCATACATTACTGATGGTGTTTCGAATCAATTATCCCATCTCTATATTTAAATGTTCTTCAAATAGACAATATATAGATACCAGGAGATGTGGGAATCATTCTGTGCTGCTGTAGGTGACCCGCCCAGGGTTCTTTGGGGAGTCGGTACCCGGGCATTAAAACTGGGGTGATGTCTCGATGGCCGGTGCCCGGGCTTGTAACCCTGGGGATCACTGGGCAAAAAGGAAAAAAAATAATGATAAAAAGTAAAGTCTCGTGATGCCGCCTGCAGTTTCGGGTGATCTCACCAGTGGCGGTATCCGTCCGCTGGGGATGGTGGTATTGTAGCTAGTTGATATCGCTCCCTGCAGGCGGAGCGGGGTCCCCAGGGCAGTGCTGCTGCTGAGCTGGTTGTTGTGGCAGCAGCTACTTCTTAACTTAAAGGGAACCTGTCACCTAGTTTTTGCCATCCCATCTGAGAGCAGCATAATATAGAGACAGAGACCCTGATTCCAGTGATGTGTCATTTACTGAGCTGCTTGCTGTCATTTTGATAAAATTACTGTTTTCTCTGTTGCAGATTTAGCAGTCTGTGAATATACCAGTCCACTTGGCAGCAGGCCAAGAGGACTGCTAATGATAATCTCCAGCTGTTTAAACAGCGATTTTATGAAAACTACACTGAGCAGCCCTGTAAGTGACACATTGCTGGAATCAGGATCTCAGGTCCTATAATATGCTATTCTCAGATTAGGTTGCAAAAACCTGGTGACAGGTTCCCTTTAAGCAGAATGAAACACTGGAGGCTTGCTTGCTCTGCATAGGTAGTTTACTGGTAACAAGTTCACGGCAGTTCAGGTACACAGTTACACAGTCTTTGCGAGTAGCTGGCCAAGTAGTTACTGGGGGTAGGTCAATGTCTCTCTGAGGCTACTTCCTACCAGGCCCATCGGATGTGATGAGGTTACCCTTCTCTTCTCTAAGGGGCTCAACCTGGATTGAGGGTGCCTGGTGGAGCTGTATGTTGTGGATGAGGTCGGGGGCTGCTTGGCAGACCTACGACCCACTGGTATTGGCGGCTCAGAGTTGGACTCGCCTGTACCGCGACTCGGAGCCGGTACCCCTTTGTGGACCGGGATTCCCCCAAACAGTGTACTCGGACAGTCTGGCACTGGATCTACCCCTTCTGTCTGGGTCGCCACTTCTTTTCGGGTGCTCTCCCTGCGGTGTGTCCCTCTAGGACTTGCTCATTGCTTCTCTCCTCAGGCTAGACTAGATTTGTCTGTTCATTTCCAGCTCCTTCTACCCTAACACTCCTCCCACCGGACCGGTTACCCTGGTAACGGGTTAGCCGATTGGTCCCCTAGTCTAGGTGTAGGGATGCTGGGATGACAGCAGTTTGATATTATCCCCTCCAATGACTGGGATACCGCACACTCTGTTTTGGGTGCAGTAACCCTACTGTGGCACATTGACCAGTGGGGCGCCATACAGGTAGACGATATCTGCTTTATTCAACACATTTCGACATGAGACCACACTTCTTTTTCAGGACAGGCACCAAAGAGAAGGACATAGGACTTATTGACATACCGTACTTTAATAATTAAAGGTGTCAAGATATAAAGACATAAGCACTATCTTGGCACCCCCACTTTCTCAAAAGATTAAGCTTACCGTGTTGGCGTCTAACCAATGATGTGTATAAGGGGGCTAGCTAACTGGATCATATAAATAGCTAAACAAACCCCCTTAACAGTCAAAGCCAATTAATCGACCTGAGACGTCATTCATATTTTCAGAATTAAGTATAATTTTTAATTACTGTACAGAATATCAGTAAGAAAAGTAAAGTGCAGTGATGAAAAACCTCACCCCATTCTGCCTGAAGCAATTCTAAAATTCCAGTGTTGCACGTGTGTTACTTTACATGATCCTTATAACAACCATAAATTATCTCCTCCTCCGCTACAAATGAAGAAAAAATGGAATCCAACATCTAAAACCAAGTGACTATGACGTACGTTTAGTGGTTGGGAGAGAGAAGCTTGCAGTTTACCTCGCAGATGTCCTTCAAGTGTTTAATGTAGACTCGTTCTGTATTCATTATCTCTTGAATTACATTTGTTCGCATTTGCTCCTTGTTCTCAATGCTCTTATGACGATATTTAGCAATATCTGGGTCATGATCTTCATCATGAAGGCTACCAGAGTTTTCAGAAACATCTTCTTGATTGACTCGTAACTAGAAATGTAGAACAATATTTATTACTGACCTCAGCGTTCATGGTTCTGAGATTTGCATATTTACAAACACTATCTTTTAGTCAAATGGCCAGCCGATTCCTTACCCTGACAAAACTTGCTGGAAACCAGGCTTCGGCATCTCCAATTCGCCCCCACCACCAGTCCTTATTTGAAGCTTCGAGGACTCGTATGACATCTCCGGCTTTGAAAGCCAACTCCTGATCATCCATGGTGACATGATCCCATAACGCCTCTGCATAAACTGTGCTACCATCACTTATCAACTGAAACAAGATACATCAAGAAGAAATAACTAATGTCTTGATTAAAGTAGTGAGCAGTAGTTGAACACAAAACGTTTGGATATTACCAAATGGAAGGATGTCTTTTTTGTGTTGTCATTAAAGGAAGCATACAGGATAGACAGTAGATATAGCCTACAGATCTTCAAATATGTTCTTCTTTAAGAAACCTTGAGTTGTATGGTGGAAGGTGACTATACACATTCAACTAACAAATGGCCAAACCCACTAAAATCGAAGGGTTTGGAAAATAGTCTGTTTATGGATGCTTCCGATGTATCAGGGTAATATGGATCCGGTATGTCTGATTTTAGACTGTGGATCCATTTGTTCTCTTAAGAGATGAGCCACCAACATAGATGTCTGGCATGGACTCTCCCATACAGAACACAGGAGCACCCGATAGAGTAAGTATTCCTATGTATGGGAGGTGCGGTTGATATAGTGGATGGTCAAATGATCGACTGAACCATTGTTCAGCCCAGTGTTATCGGAAGTGTATGGGGGGCCTTACTCGTTAGTTTATTTTTCAAAATTGGTTAATTCCTACCACTCTGGAAATCACAAGCCAAAATAACCTATACCATCACCTTCCCAAGCATAAATCTATCAACATATCAGACAATGATTCTGTGAAAAATACAATCTAACAGTTAGAGGATCATCATAGGTCACACATTTCAATATGTGCGAAGTAAGTATGCATCAAGAAAATCAATATGGCTGTCGATTCAATGATGCTACCTTTGATGCAACCATATTATAAAAACCATAAGGGCAAACCACATAAAAAACTCCCCTCTGTACCAGTGGTATGAATGGCAGAAATTTGGATTGGTGCCCAAGAGCATCATTCAAAGATTATTTTATTACACTCTTATCACAATACATTATACCTACCTCATTGATGGCCAACTGCTCGCCTCCTGGTTGTAGAAATCTTGGACTGGCCTGGTAGCGTTCATCAAAGCTATACTCCTCCTCACTGCCATTGTCGTCAACCAAAGTTGTGGACTCTGCTCCTCCATCAGTAGAGACTACAGAAAAGGAAAATAGTAAATAAGTGACTACAATGGAAACGATTTCCAATAATTCCAAGTACTATTCACTGGGATCTGAGGCTGACAAATATTCCATAAAAGTCAGAACAATTAGGAAAAGAAGCAAGACATGATCTATTTGGGGGTGACCATTTGTAGTCGAGTGCCTTCACTCTGGTGATATGGTATAAAACAGCAAGGGAGTGCTGGACAAACACATACAAATCTGAGATTAGTCCTCTATTGTGTGCCTTGGGCTCTCAGAACACAGAATTCACTAGCCGTAATATAGATTGTAATCACACCATAAGCAAATTATGGCAGATCATTAATGCACCCATATGCATTAAGGCCCAGTTACACGGTAAGCTATCGTGAACGATATCGCTCAAATGTCACGGGTTTGGAGTCGTTCAAACAACATTGTTAGTACGTCGTGTCATGTAACGCTGAGATACGGCTATGATAAAGGTTTCAGAACATGTTCTCAAATCAAACGATCCTCGATCAGCCAAGCTGCTACATCATTCTATGTGACACCACAATAACTATGTTGTTAACAACTTTGCCTATTCACAGCAATGAGCAACTATCGATCGCTGGGTTGTGCAAACGATAGCTGCTCACTACATCGTTGGTGCGTCGTCCACAATATCTATACGTATGACATCTCACTAACGATGTCAAAACGATGTCCTAACGACCGCGCGCACACGAGATCGCTAGCGATCTCGTTTCAACATTGAAGCGTGTAATAGTACCTTTAGACTAACATTGACCGAACCAAACAATATAGTACAGTTTGGCCAGCAGTCCTGGAAAACCGATCACTGGGGAAGATGCTGATTGGACATGTCTGGTCTCAATTCGCCAATTCATTGCTTGCTCTTGGTGATAAGTCTTACGAAACAGGTCAGCCAGGGGGTTTTTCGACCGAATGAGCGCTACTGGGTATGGGGGAAGATAACCAAGTTGGCTGCCAAACGAATGACAGATTGACTCTTTGCTTGGCTGACAGCATCCAGATTTTAGCCCCCGTCACACTAAGCAAGATTGCTAGCGAGATCGCTGCTGAGTCACAAGTTTTGTGACGCAACAGCGACCTCAACAGCGATCTTGCGTTGTGTGACATATAGCAGCGATCAGGCCCCTGCTGTGAGATCGCTGATTTTTACAAACCGTTCTGGACCATTTTTTGGTTGGCGCACTCCCGCTGGGCAGCGTGCATCGCTGTGTTTGACAGGGACAACGACCAACGATCTCAACACTACAGCCAAGAGTGATAGAGTCCCAACGACCGCCGTATCGTTGCTGCATCGCTGGTGAGATCTGACTGTTTGACATCTCATCAGCGATCACATAGCGACGCACCAGCGATCCCTACCAGGTTGGATCATTGTTGGGATCGCTGGTGCGTCGCCAAGTGTGACGTTACCCCACGTAAAGCCTTCCAATACTCTTTATATAAAACAAAGGCTTGTGTATTATCTTCATATATTTACTATACAATTTATCTTAAGGTTTTCCATGATTAAGTATATAGGATTAGGACTGACCATTAGGGCCGAAAAAAACAAATAAACTCCCTAGTAACGGGATATTTCTCATTGAACGTATAGAGCTGGCAGTTAAACCAGGCTCAATGCCTAAGAGGGTGAGAGGCTCACATAAGAAAAGAACAATATATAGTAGATGATATTTGATTGAGATGGGGGCTCTTGTTACAGATTTCATATTCAAGCCAAAAGCTTGACTTATTCATCTACCACTTTATATAAAGCAACATAAAAAGTTGTCTACTTATCTAAATTACCATTAGAAGTTTTGTAGGTTTGGGGCAATGACTATATAGGATATCAGTTTGGTTAATAATTGTTCCTCCCCCATGGAGTTAAATATGCATGTCTCATCTTTTTGGACAGAATACATAGAGGGTGGTTATAACTGATCTCAAACTTACATTAAGTAACAATCAGAATTTTTTTTTAATGTATTCATTATTCTGAATCACATTTATGTACATTCATCTCGGCAAAGCATGCATCCTAATGTTTATGGAGGAGGGAGGGGGTGGCCTAAATAAATATCAACTCTGCAAAGCCTGGATCATTGTTAACCCTGGGGTCAAGAAACCCTTTCATACACATTAATCATCAAACCAGAGAACAGAAGCTGCTGCCAGTGGTGTAAGGGCCCCGTTACACGTAGCGATGTTCCAGCGATCCCACCAATGATCTGACCTTGCCTGGATCGCTGGAACATCGCTGTGTGGTCACTGGTGAGCTGTCAAACAGGTAGATCTCCTCAGCGAACAGCGACCCGTGTAACGACCTCGACATCGTGGAAAAGAATATAAACTATTCTTTTCCACGATGTCGAGGTCCCGCTACAGTATTCTGATAGGCTTGGGTAAGCGGGAGAATGCTGGTAACCAGGGTACACATGGGGTTACTAAGCAAAGCTCGCTGTGCTTAGTAACCCGATGTGTACCCTGGTTACCAGCACGCTGTGCTTAGTAACCCAATGTGTACCCTGGTTACCAGGGAACACATCGGGTTAGAGGGGCGTCACACACGCCGATGTATGCTGCCCAGCGGGAGACCCACGACCAAAAAATGGTCCTGGACATTCCACTGCGATCAGCGAGGTCATTTCTGGTCGCTGCGGCATGTCGCACGCAGCAACTTCGCTAGCGAGGTCGCTGCAACGTCACAAAACCTGTGACGTTGCAGCGACATCGGTAGCGATGTTGCTGTGTGTGAAGTACTGCTAACTTGAAGCTCATGGTCTCCAATGCGAAAGTCCCCAATTATTGCAAATCTTTAATGGCATTAGTGTTTTTTTCTGTAGGCCAATGGGACTTTTGGGGCCCCCGGGCTCCAGGGCCCAGGTGCGATTGCAATCCCTGCACCTGTTGTAGTTACAGCTCTGGCTAGTGCCATCATCTAATATATAATCAGCCTTGAGGTCAATGTAGTCAAATAAGTTAATCAGCTGCTCACTCTCCCCAGTCCCCCACCCCAAGTGCGTCGGGGTAATCCTTGACTCTTCCCTCTCCTTCAAGTCTCACATCCAGGCCCTCGTTACCTCCTGCTGACTCCAACTCAAAAACATTTCCCGGATTCGCACTTTCCTTGACCACGACACTACTAAAATACTTGTTCATGCTCTCATCATCTCCTGCCTTGACTACTGCAACCTCCTGCTACAAAGCCATCCACAACCTGTCCCCTCCATACATCTTTGACATGGTCTCCAGATACCTACCCTCACGCACCCTGCGATCTCCCAAGAGCTCTTTCTCTACTCCCCTTTCATCTCCTCTCCCAAACCACATACAAGATTTTTCCCATGCATCTGCTATACTCTGGAACTCTCTTCCCCAACACATGAGATACACGCTTACCCTGGGAACCCTCAAAAGAAACCTGAAACCCACCTCTTCCGTCAAGCCAACAACCTGCAATGAGACCTGGTTCACCGTCTCACTATCGGCATTACCCCCTCTTACTGTATTCCCACCCGTCCCTCTTAGACTGTGAGCCCTCACGGATAGGTTCCTCTCCCCTCCTGTATCTGTACGACTTGATTGTCCATATATTTTGTACTTGTCCTCATCTGCCCTTCCATATGTAAAGCGCCATGGAATCTAATGGCGCTGTATATATTAATAAATAATAATAATTCCCAATGATCAGCCAGTGTAAATATGCTGGAGATCACCTGATTGTATAGTTTGTAGGCATAAAAAACAGTTGTCAGCAGCAGATCGCCCCTTGTAAACAGGGATGTGCTGTTGACAACATGATGTTGTATAGGGGCAGAATGATAGCAAGAATGGCTCTTCTAGTCCCATCAGCCTATGTAAACACGCCAGTAAATGAGTGCTGATCGATTCATATATAGTCAACCGACGCTTGTGAACAGACTGACATCCGCCCTTCTAACTGGGCCATTGGAATAACATTTTCTGGAAAACTAATTTTGTTCTGTAGAACCCGGTGTTGCATCCCCAAGGCAAACACTAAAACATAAACATATTTAAGATGCGTTTTAAGGAATTTGTCACCAGTTTTTTGCCAACTAATTTGAAAATTAGGACCATCGGAGAACCGCCAAACAGTATTCCTTCACTACACTCACAACAGAGGTCCATCCATCTTCAAACCTCTGCTCTGGGGCCCACCGAATCGACACCGGAGAGGACAGCCGCCGTCTGGGTATCCACAAGGGGTGGAAGTCAAGCTCCAACGCTGGCAAACACACTTATATGAGGATCCCTTCCTTAGTCTTAATGCTGCGTTTCAAGTCACATTTGCCTCTTTATCAGGATATAACCATAGTCTTACAATTATATCCTAATAAGGGGTAAGTGAGCCTTGAACCGTGTAGAAAATAAATCATACATTTATCTCAATTTGGACTCATCTCGTTAAAATTAACTAAAGAATTGACTGTTGGGGAGGAGACAGGCAGCCCCTGTGTACATTAGACTGTTGATCGACCAAGCATATTGAGTTGATGTTAGCCTATCAGGTATATATGCCTTTAATCCCCTTTATCTATTGAAAACACATGCACACTCGTCTAAAATGTGCATGCATGTTTATTGTGGTGGGAAGAGAAAAGATGCTGACAGACTAAGGCTGTTTTTACACTGGTGTTTTTTCACCATCCGTGTGTATCCAGCTTAAACTGAATGCACATTAGTTTTTGGCCCTATTGACTTTCAATGGGGCCAGAGACACTTGCGTGTGCATCTGTCGAGCCCCAGGCCCCGGGGTACTCGTGTACCAGGCTCGGTGGTCGTTTAGGGACGTCACGGTTGGCAGCGCCTGATAGCGTGGCCTGGATGACACTTCAAAAAGGGTGTATTTAGAGGGGAAAAGAGTTTGTCATGTGACGCCACCTGTAGTACCTGGTGACGGGTCACCAGCGATGCCACAGTCTGCCGGAGGTAGATGGGATTGCGGCTAAGTTGGCAAAGCCCCCTGCAGGTAGGGCTGGTCCTCCGGGGCAGCGTTCCTGGAAGGGAACAAGTTGATGTAGGAAAACACATGCAGGCAAAGTCACTTTCTCCCGGGTACTTTACTGTAAACTCGTAGCAGCATCAAACAAAGTTCACAGTTCAGCAAGATGTTATAATGACAGGTAGCTCTACGGGTGGTGGCAAGTGAACGGATTGTTTCCATGTGGCTTGGTTAGGTGTCCCTCCTCTACTGCTCTTCCAGTTTGGTGTTAAGCCTGGCTGATCTGAAATCAAGCCTGGCCTCCTGTGCTCTCTCACCTTCGCTGTTGTCGGGTAACCCTCTAATGGCTGGCCGCTCTTTCCTCAGGCGGTGCCTGGCCCCCTTCTTGTTGACTGCTCTGGTGTCCGGGAGACTTGAAGACTCCACGGTAATCCTTATTCTCTGCTGCGCTTGTAGCTCCAGCAGTCTGCGGGCTCCGGTGCCCGGTAAGCCGTCTGGGAGAACCTATCACCGGCTCCTCTTTCCCAAACCGGCTGCTCTCCTGGAAAGCTCCTTTCCTGTCTGTTCCTTTCCAGTTCTCCCTTCTAACTTCCTCTCATCCTCCCACTGCTTGCCCTCAACTCCTCCCACTGGGGCTGGGTCCCCTAGTAAAAGAATTAACCCTATAGTCCCCTGAGCTAAGGGTGTGTGTGGATGCCACATTTTAACTTCCCCATTCACTTGCCACAGGGATGATTACACCTCTTTTACGGGTGCAATACCCCTCTGTGACGCCTGAACTTGCGGGGCGCCACACATCCAGTTGTGTGCATTTTGCCCTGGATCCATGTGGATCCAGGTGTTCACGTATTTTTCACAGAGATAAAATCTGCATCTTGGCATGATTTTGGTCTCTGTGCAAAAAAAAGTGAAGCCGCGGATCCACACGGATGCAGGGCACCACGTGTGAAATCAAAACGGGGCCCTATAGACACAATGAACTGGACATACGATCCCGGTGTTTCCGTACTTCCGATCCTTGATCCATGTGTAGGGCATGCACAGAACACAGTTCTAAATGACACACCCCCTGGGGTGCGAGTGCATCCAGTTTGTCATTGCGTGGGAATCCGAGGGTATGCAGAATTTTCCTGCATACCCTCGGATTCAAAAATATGCAAGTGTGAAACCAGCTTAAGTGTTCAGCCAACAGCTATCCAAAGTACATATATCTAGGTTTATGTGAACCATTCCTGATGTTACCTATGTCATTGCACGTCTATAAATTAATCCAGCTCACTCCGATAAGAGATATCTGCAATTTAGACATTTATATCTACATGATAAGATATAGATCAAAAGTATTTCATGGCATATAGTGATTGTGACATACATTGGTCACATCAGCGTTCGTATACTGGTGCATAATGCAGTCATCTTTAGTATCTACTTGACGGGAGCCATAAGAGGCTGGAAGATGCTGTTTTTCTATCTGTGATGATACATGAATGTAGTGATCAAAGCCTGCAATCGGCTAATATGTACCCATTATGTCACAGAAATCTGTTGATCTGAGCACACAGAAGGAGAGGGAAGAGCACACAGTGAAAAGGTTTGTTACAGTAACTACGGTAGTAAATAGGACAAATGGGGCATTTATTACTGATCCTGGGAATCATTGAATGCTTCATGACTAGCTCAGTAACTGACCCGCCCAGTGGTCTTTGGGAACTCTGTACCGGGGCGTGGAGTTGGGGGTGCTGTCTCGATGCCCAGGCCCGTACCCTGGGGTCACTTGAAAAATGGGAAGACAAAAATGGGAAATAATAAAAGTCTTGTGACGCCACCAGCAGCTTCTGGTGATCTCACCAGTGCCGCTGTCGGACCGCCAGGGATGATGGTATTGCAGCCAGTTAATAAAGCTCCCTGCAGGCGGAGCAGGATCCCCGGGGAAGTGTAGCTGCCATGCTGGTTGTCGTGGTAGCAGCTACTTCTTTACTTAACAGAATAAAACACCGGAGGCTTCCTGACTCTGTACGGATACGTTACTGGCAACAGTTTTCAGCAGTTCAGGTACACAGTCTTTAGCGGGTAGCTGGCCGGATAGTCACTGAGGAGAATAAAGTCTCTTTGAGGCTTTGAGTGTGTTCCTTCCTTCCCTTTGGGAGGGGAGAAGAACAACTGAGGCAGTAAATATCAGAGTTTAGAGATAAGAAGTGAGATAGTTTTATTGTCAGATCTACCTGTAGCCAATCATTTTTGTAGCCCTGATTACATAGTAATAGATAAGAAGTTAGTAGTATTGAAAGGTAATTTCAAATCCTAGAAACAGAAGAGTCTAGGAATACAAATTGATGATGACCTTTGACACATTCAGAGCAGGATTGAATTTGACACATGGATATGTCTTTTTACATTAATTAAGAATCTTCAATTCCAGGACCAGACCACCAATCAAAGGTCAATAAAATGATCACACTTCCTATCTCTGATATTTACTGCCCCAGTTGCTCTTCCCCCCATCCCAACACTGACCATTCTAAGTTCTGCTTCACGTCCCTTGTGTTATTTACTGCACTATTCTATGTTCTGTTGTGTATATATATGTGGGTCTTCAGAACTTGTGTTATTATAAGACTGATGAAGAAGCCTTAAGGCCCCGTTACATCTCCGGCTATATCGCCGGCAACTGATGGGGGCGAGGCCAAGGTGCAGCAACATCGCCCTGTATAACAGGGGATTTCAATGGCGATAGTTGCTTCAGCAACATCGCCTCGTTTCCTAACAAGGTTGTGAAACCAGGCGATATTGCTCAGGCGATCTGCCTGCATCGCCCGGTCTGACGCGGCAACAGCGATGTTGCCGGCAACTTCCCCCATAGACTCCCATGTTAAGGATCGCTGCCTGGGTTGAGTTTAACCTGCAGCGTTAGTTGCTAGCAACATCGCTGATGAGTTGCCGCCGATGTCTCCTCGTTTGACAGCTCATCAGCAATGTTGGAGAGCGGCCAAAAATGTGCGCACTCCCGGGAGTTGCCGGCGATGTTGCCCCGTGTAACGGGGCCTTTAGAGTCTTGAAAGCTTGCTAGCACCATGTTTTCAGTTATATGCAAGGATTCTTTCCAGGCAGTGTGCACTCCTGGTGGATGGTGGACAAGAAGCGATGATATATTCCAATATCGATTTTATATTTAGAAAAACATCCAATGCCTTTCAACTCCACTGAGTCTTCTTCAGGTATAATATAATACATATATTACCACCATCCACCGGGAGCGCATACTGCCTGGGGAAGAAAGAATCAACATACTGATCCACAAAGTGGATCTACAAGCAAGATCACAAGACATCTAATAGGGGAGTGCAGCCGCATTCCTTATAAATCTGAATTGGACCCTATTGCTACATTGTACGATTCTGCGCTCTCTCTCCCCCAGTACTCCCCCCTCCCTCCTTTTTTTTTTTACATCTTTTCGGTTAGCCATTAAAAGTTATTAACCGCTCAGATTCTAATATGATTATGGAGCTAATAGACAGCCAGCAATAGATCTTCAGTCTGAAACATTACAGTAGTTTTGTAATTGTTCAAAGTTTATGTAACCCCCAAAATCAACCTTGGCAGAGTCTTCAGACCGCTCACCGTATGACTAAGTGCAATGTGCCACCCACAGGTGTAATATCAGCCATGAGTGGTGTGAAGGCAAAGCCTCGCATATGCACTCATAGAGCAGATGCTGTGAAAACCATTTGTTCCACTTCATTTCTACCTGCAGAATGAGATGCCACCGGGGATCATTTCCTGAGACACGAGACCTGGCAGTAGCTCAGTAACGAGTGCACAGCACACCGGACTGGGATTATAGATCGCTTTCTAATTCTCTATGGAACACATCTGCCATGGAGCTTCCCATTCTCAATACTGCAATGCTCAAAATGCTGTGTTTTTATTAATTTCTTTACTAGTATGAAATAAAATAATAAATATACAGTATACATGTCATCTACTACTCTTCTTTTTATACTAAGCCTCTAAAATGAACTTTTGTCTCTAGAAACAGCACCACCTTCGTCCATAGGTTGTGTCTGGTATTGCAGTATATACTGGGACGAGCTGCAAATTTAGACACAGCCAATAAACAAAGAGTCGTGCTGTTTCTTTATGGGAAAAAAATTCATTTTTTTGTAACCCAGAGACACAGTTGCAAAAAGAAATATTCAATCAATGGCCATTCCATAATGTAATCTTATTAATTAAACAGGACCTGTCACTTGCCATAAATATATAACTTTTTAACATGATGTAAATGCCTCTGTTCTCCCGATTCCGGCGTTGTTTTTCTTGTGTTTCTGCGCCTCTCTGTTCCTGAGATATGGCCCCCTGTTCCAGTGTATAAATCTAGCATTGTTAGCCAAGTGGGCCTGGTCATCGACTCTTCACCACAGGAGTAGTGTTGAGGCCACACCCATTTGGTTAATATGACTAAATTTATATATATAGGAAAGAAAGGACCATATCTCTGGACGAGAGGCGCTGGAAAAAAAGAAAAACTCCAGATTCAGGAGAATAGCGAGAATCAGACCATGGACAAAAATAAAATAATACTGTACATATATAAAGCAAATGACAGGTCCTCTTTAAAGGGAATCTGTCATGTCCTTTTTTGTTATTAACCACCCACAATATTATTTAGAGTTCATTAGTAACCTGTTTTTTTTTTTCCTTAAGTCATTGTCTTCAGCACAAAAAAGCATTTTAGATACTTAAATATTTTTATTAGCTAGCTGGGCAAACAGTCATACAGTCAGTCATTCGGCTGGTTAATGGTTAACAGATATGTCACTGAACATTGCTCTGTATAAAGGACTTGAGTGAAGTCACGAACATGTGACCGTAATAGGCGGAGCTAAGCAAGATAATTGTTAAGGTCTATGTAGACTTAGCTCCGCCTACATGGTGGTGACATCACTCAGGTCCTTTCAGCATTTTCTGAATGTTGGCATTGCTACAAGTTCATTTAACTATTAACCAGCCGGATGACTGTATGACTATATGCCCAGCTAGCTAATGAAAATATGTAAGTATCTAAAATGCTTATTTGGGATGAATACAATGATTTTAA
Organism: Allobates femoralis; assembly: GCA_033576535.1. NCBI lineage: Eukaryota > Metazoa > Chordata > Amphibia > Anura > Aromobatidae > Allobates > Allobates femoralis. The sequence continues at coordinate 686,030,467 of JARQOC010000002.1, forward strand.
AATACAACAGGTTATTAATGAACACTCCATGATCACAATAACATTGGGGGCGGTTTAATAACAAAAAAGGACATAGCAAGTTCCCTTTAAGTGCAATAATTACATACAAGGTATCTGACAATTTCACAAGCTGAATACCCATCATGTCAACCTATCAATGCTATGGATACAGCTGTACGTTGCATGGTGGACATGCATGGAATTAGAAATCCCTCACCACCTGGATGGACATGGTGTCTATAGGGAAAAGGGTTATCATAATTTTAAGAATTTCCTAATATATTCCTTAAATGTTTGAGAAATGGTAGTAAAATGTATCTGCTGCTAGCTCTTGGTATAAATTGATATATATTGATTCCCGGGCTTTGTAATATTCCGGCTACTTTCACACTTTATCATACACTTACGAATCTTCAGATTCCCAATAATACATCAGGGAAAGAGTTAAAAGTGTAACGACGTCCTCCCCTAATCTGGAGTTTTCCCAAATAATGTGGATTTAAAATCTGGAATGAGATCAGTAATTGATTCTCTTGCCTTCTGTAAAGCAAGCTGCTCCGCAAAGCACAAATCCTAATCCGGCCGCCTGCAGTGAATCCATGTGCCGCACATCAGCCGCACATCAGCCAAACATACATCCCAGATAATGCCCATCTACATCAACTCCTTCCCAAAGACAGACAGACACCAGCATCCCGCACACCTACCCGTATGAAGACTTTCCAGACTCCAGAATCGGGTTGTGTCCCCTCTGGCCACCATGCTTTTATAGGAAAAAAAAAAAGAAAAATGCACAAAAAGAAGCTTAAAAGCAAACACAGCGGCTGCAAAATAAAAGAAAAGGGAAAGACGCTCAACAACACGAGAGGCTGCTGCAATGAGGCGGCTGTGGAAAGAGCTTATTCATCGCCTCCATCCTCCACGCCTGCAGCTCAGGCCAGACACTAGGAGGGAACTGACAGATCAACATTATGTGTTGCTGCAAATTTGGCTGCTAAAATGACGACACCATGGGGTACCCTGAGGGAGGAAGCGAAAACACTAAACATCAATATCAATGCAGTCTACCAGCCGGCTACGCTGCCAAGCAGACGATAAAGCGGAAGGAGCCGGAGATGAACTCCAAGCATCATCTGCATCAACTTCAAGAGAGGTTTTAAAAAGTTTATATTTGTTTAATTAGTTTGAAGGGTTTCTGTTATTTTTATGCCTTAAGGGGATAGTTTGAATTTGGTATGTAGGATATTAAAAAAAAAAAGAACAGACAGTGCTAAACAGCTGCAAATTCAGCATCTGAGAGCGGCACCTGCAGAGACTTGTGCTGTAACCTGAGAGGTAAGCTTCAGGAATACAGCGTGATCGACACGTTTGACATTTTATTTCCATCAGAAGGTCATATGGTGGTTTTAATTAGACCAGATTCAGACATCTGTATGGAAAATAGGACCAGTCCTGTCCGATAATTGGAGACCAGCTTGGCTCCATGTACAGTCATTGCCGATGGATACCGGAGCTGCCTTTACATTCCATACATTATTCTGGTCCAGCAGTTGTAGATTATTATCAGTGTTTAGCACTGCAGCCTTGCAGCACTGGGGTCCTGGGTTGAAATCCCACCAAGGACGACACCTGCAAGGAGTTTGTATGTTCTTCCTTTGTTTGTGTGGGTTTCCTCTGGGTTCTCCAGTTTCCTTCCACATGCCAAAGATATACTGTTAGGGTACCTTTACACGCGGCAACTTTTCTAGGAATTTCGCTGGCAACTTACTGGGTGCAGTGAAATCATGGACACATTGTTCTATCTTGTTCCTGTGTACAAATGGAACAATGTCTCCATGATTTCACTGCAACCAGTTAGTTGCCAGCGAAATTCCTAAAAAAGTGGCCGTGTGTAAAGGTACCTTTAGGGAGTGTAAATTGTGAGTCCCAGTAGGGACGTGATGATGATGTCTTTAAGTGGCTGTGGAATAAATGGCGCTATATAAGTGAATAAATATTATTATTTTTTTTTTTATGGAGATCATCGGTCCCTCCGGAAAATCAAGGTGGTAGACTGGCAGACGGGCTATAATGAGCCGTGTGCTCTCTGTAATCAATGGCGCAAAAGGACAGCACATACACAGATTATACTCTTGTCTGAACGAGCCCTTATGTATTCTAAGGAAATGACTTCTGCTAAGAGCCTTAGTTTAGTGTCACATGCAGCAATGCACAAGGTCTACTGAGCGATGAGCGACAGGTTTTACATCTGGCAGTGAAACCTGCGATCGACGATCAGAGACATATTGCTGGTTGCATCGCTTGGTCACACGCTTCAATGTCGCTCCTACGTCACTTTTACGTCGCTTGAGCGACTGAAAATCCGTGACGCATGAGCGACATTGACAGCGATATCGACGCGTGTGACATCCCCTTTAGAGTTGTGCACACAGCTTCTCAGATAACGTTCACAAAGACAAAACACATTCACAGCAAGTCGTTCTGATATTACAGTGCGTACGTTCATTCTTTTTGACGTTTTTAAAAGGCTCATTGAGGCACCCTGCGTTAACGCTAGCGTTTTTGCCTGCGTTTTTGGGTAAAAAAGGACAAAGTCCAAAAAGGATTCTAATCCTTTCAGACACACAAGGGACATTTTTTAGCACTCTTAAAAAAACACATGTGGTTTTAGGAGTGCTAAAAAAAAAACGCAAATTGTGTGTGAACAATGCCTAACTCTTTTTCGGCTGGGTTCAAGGTGGCGCCACTTCTAAGACACATTGTGGCTTATGCATACTCGGAACTGGGCTATTAAGCAGTTCTGGGGAATCACAGGGGTCGAAACCCGACTTCCGTTAACCTGGGTTCAGTTAAAAAGGGGGGAATTTCTGGCTTGGTAGGGCAAAGGTGATTATGAAAGGGAATGTATTTGTGACGCCACCCATGGTATGTGACTGCAGATGGCCACAGCTGCTGCAGAACATCCGGGGTGATGGACTGGCAGCTGATATGGAGCGGCTCCCATGGGCATAGCAGATCCCTGAGGCAGTATATTTAGTAACGGGTTGGGGTGCAGGAAGACAGGAATAAACAACAGGCAGACTCACAGTTTTGTGGTAAGTCTTTTACTGGAGCATCTGCAGTCCGGGCAGTTGTCAGCAAAGTCCTTGCTTGAGATCAACTCAGGGTTCTCCTCACCCGGTCGGGTCGTTAGCCTCCTTATCGTGCTCTGTGTGTTGGGCTCCTGCTGCTGCATGAGCTAAGCTGCTGCCCTGTCTCTCCTGCAAGGTGACGGCATGACAGGCAACTCGAGTCCTTTCTTAACCCTCGTCTCGGGTAACAGTCCATGAACTCTCTGCATTGCCTCCAGGCACTGCATGGCTGGAGAACCTGGAATTCCCCACCTTTTGGTATTGACTGCCAGGATGTTAGGCCCTGCACAGTCTCAGACTCCGGTGTACATTCTCTGCGTGGTTCCTCTGGGGCGAGCACGCTGCTGCTCAGCTCCTCAGATGTCCCTTCGACTCTCCTCAGACCCTAACCTTAGGGCTTTAACCGAGTCAGGGATCCTGGGACAAGCTCAAGCAGCCTCCTGTCCACCAGGATGTCTTCCTCAGTCCTCCTAGGAACAGAACTAACTGGCACCGCCGCAGACCAGAATTTATAGGGGAGCTCACTCTGAACCTGGGTTTGGTCTCCCCCTTCTGTCCTGGAGGCAGAAGGTGTTGTGTGCGGGTTACCTGCCTGATGAAAAGACCCTTCTGTTGCTCTCCAGTGTGACACCACCACCTGGGGGCAGTGATGACACTGTGGCACTAGGACTCTGGGATGCCACAAGGTTACATACCTTTAGGTCGTGTCCCACTTGTGAGAGACTCGTGCAAATCTCTCATCACATTACCTGGCACAACCAACCGCTCTCAGCTGCATGAATTTCTATGTGGCTAAAATGTTCCTGTCCGGAGAGCAGAAGACCGTGCCCGGTGATGTGATGAAAAATTTGTGCGAGTCTCTCACAAGTGGGACACCCGCCTTACAGGGAATTTGTCCTCCTAATTGATCCCCCCAAACTGACTGTGTGCTTGGCTTAAACAAAACAAACCCTCAAGTGTATCCATACCTTTATTAAACAAAAACGCTGCTCTGTTGCAGAAAGATCTATTTTAGAAAGTATATGCACATGAGGCTTGAAGTGCTCTGGGCTGGAGGGAGCACTTCAACCGTCTCGGCTCAAAGCTCCATTTTCAGCTAAACTCCTCAATCCACTAAGTAATTGATAGTTACCACTGCTGCAACATGTCAATCACCTAGTAGATGGTAGAGGGCAGTGGAAGTGCTCCCTCCGACCCAGAGCACTTCTAAAGTGAATTTCTACTCTGCTAGGTGATTGACATGCAGCAGCAGTGCGAACTGTCAAAAAAAACATGAAACAACCTATTTACACATTTTCAGATTTAGAAGGTTTTCCTCTTCTTCACAAAGAGCAGCTCTTGCCTTCAAAGACTCAGGCTACAATGTATTATATGGCCAATATGTAACATTATTCATATCCACTCCAAAGTTATTGAATGACCTTCTGTCCTTTGGAGACCAAAGCAGTTTATTGGGGATTTTTGCAGTCAATAAGGTCCACTTTTCCTATGCTAATTAGGCCTTTGACTAGTCAAGGGGACATTCGTTTTACCAGACTAGTCTGCCCTTTTTCTCGTCTAATGCTCTTGTGGGCGTGATAACATGAATTCCATGAGCCAGCGTCCTAGTCATCTCCTGAAAATCTAGTGCATACGCACGGCTCTTTTCGGCTGAGTCACTGCGCCTCTGAAGCCAGGTGCAGGATATGCATCTCAGCTTCAAAAAGGCGCACAGTGCATGATCAAAAAGCAGCTTCTACATTTCCAATCATGCACAGTGTGCCTCTCCGAAGCTGGGACACGTACACCCAGCTTCAAAGTCGCAGTGCTGCTGCCAAAATGAGCTGCGTGCAAGCACTAGATTTTCAGCAGTTGACTAGGACGCTGGCTCATGGAAATCATGTTATCACGCCCACAAGAGCGTTAGAACAGAAAAAGGGCAGACTAGTCTGAGAAAACTAATGCCCTCTCGACTAGTCAAAGTCCTAATTAGCATAGGAAAAGCAGAGTTTATAAATACTTTTTTTAAAACATTGAATAATATTATACAGGGCTGGTTAGGCAGGGGATTTAGTCGTACAGATGTGAATGCTGCTGGTTTTGAGGGCATAGGGGACCTGACAAGTTTCCTTTAAGGCCTCATTCAGACATCTGTTTTTTACATAAGAGTGTTAGCTGTGGTTTTCATGTATAGCACTCATACCTGTAATGGCCACTTTACACGTCCCGATATTGGCGTCCAACTCCGATAAAAAGTCATGTGGTTCGTGCGTTGACCCCGATATCGTTCGTGCGTTGTGTGGTGTAAATGTCCAATGTGATGCAACAACGATGCCAAAACTATATCGGGGATCAAATGAGCCTGCTCTCCAACAGCCCGATATTGGATGGACGATGTGGCAGGATCGTGCTGTGTGACAGCCAAACTACGATGTGAAGTACAACTTCCCCTATTCTCTCCCATGTTAAATGGTCGTTCCTGGGTCGCCCGTACAAGGGGGCGTACACATCGTAGTGGCGTTGCCTGCCGATATCGCGCTGTGTAACATCTCCTATGCAATCTTGGAATTCTGCCCAAAAAAAACGCGCTCCCGCGTCGTTGTATCCAACATCAGACCGATGTTGGGACGTGTAAAGTGGCCATAATAGTCTATGCAGCCATTTACATGTCCGTGATTTTTTCCAGACTGTGCGATTCCCGGATAATTTCGGAGATATATCAGATTTTGGTTACAAGACCAGATCAAAATTGTTCCCGTAAAACCATGCGACCATGAGAAAAAACAGACGGCACTAGGATGACATCTAAGTGCAGTCCAATTTTCACAGACTGTCAGAATGGAGAATTTATTTTTCTCCACGTAAAAGAAAAACTGATAACACTGGGAGCCACTGTGATCAAAGGGCTTGTCCACACACCTGCGCTTCAGTATTTAGCGCTTCTTGCGCTAAATACTTAGTTTTTGACAGAGAAGCGCAGGTGCGTGTATGCGGCCGCTTTCAGCAGACGCTGTCCCTGGTTACCCGATGTGTATCGTGGTAACCTGTTCATACAGCAGCCTGCATAGTCACCGCTTATTGCGAGCGCACAGGAAAACGCTGCTTGCAGTGTTTTCCTGTGCGCTCTGGATAAGCGCACACTATGCAGCCTGCTGTATGAACTGGTTACCACGATACACATCGGGTAACCAGGGACAGCGTCTGCTGAAAGCGGCCGCATACACGCACCTGCGCTTCTCTGTCAAAAACTAAGTATTTAGCGCAAGAAGCGCTAAATACTGATGCGCAGGTGTGTGGACAAGCCCAAGTCTGATAAGATTAAAAAACTTGGTCCATTCTTCTTGTACATGGACAAAATGGAAGTCTGAATGAGGCCTAAGGCCCCCTTCACACCACGGTTTTTCCCTGATCAGGTTCGATCAGGTTTCTGTATCAAAACCAGAAGTGTCTCCAAAACCCAGAACAGGTGTCAATCTTTCAATGATAGTTTTTCTCTGCAAGTTTCTCTCCTGGTTTTGACATACAAACCTGATTGAACCTGATCAGTGCGAAGGGGGCCTAACTCAGGTGGAGGTTTGGAAGTGAAATAAAATGTGACAAAGTGATCAACCACAAAGCAGATGTACAAATGGTAAATTTACAAAGCATTAGCATAGACCAAAAACACATCGGCAAATACAATTGCTTCTAAAGTGAACCCAATAGTCACCTGGCAAAAGACAGTGACTGATAGATTGCAAGCTCATAAATAAAACCAGAATGGTTAAATTCAAAAAGAAATAAATAAATTCTTGCATCACTTGATATACCGTATTTTTTTTTTTTTACTTTTGTTGGCCCCAAATTTTTTTGGAAAATGGGTGTGTGTGTTTTATAATCCGAATCTACTATTTGCTGTGCTGTACTGTGGGGGGGGGGAGGGCTCTTTAGCGGTGTCAGGGGGCTGGTGAAGGCTACGGAGGCAGCGGGAGGTCACATGCTCCCGCTCATTAGCCTCATGTGATATGCACTGCACTCACTGTCCATCACCTCAGTGCTGAAATGCGCTGAGAGATGGACGGGGGGAGCGGTGCATATTTTAGGTGTCATAACTTACTCCCCTTCCCTCCTGTCCCCGATATTGCCCCCTCATCATTCTATATGTCTCCCTGGTGGTGCGCACACTGCAAAATAATAAAACCAATCAGTCCAATGTAGAAAAAAAGAGAGAAGAGGCACTCACTCTTTTAGATGCCAAGTCCTTTATTTCGTCTTGCTCATCCTAGCATAGACAAATCAGGCGGGGAGAGGGAGCTCAGTGTCTTCATGTCTCTGTGCTCAGCATTCAATCATGTAACCTGGGGAACAGAGTGATGAAGGGGCCATATCTGGGAATGGGGGCCGTATATGTGCCAGCACAAGAGGGCAATGTATGTGCCAGCACACGGGGGGCATATGAAGGATGGGGGAGCCATGTACCAGGATAAGGGGGCCAAATCCAGGATATATATATATATATATATATATATATATATATATATATAAAACTAGAAAAAAGTACTCTGCAGCACTCAGTTACTACCAATGATGTACAAATGCTGACAAGCTATATACAGTGCCTACAAGTAGTATTCAACCCCCTGCAGATTTAGGTGGTTTGATAAGATGCAAATAAGTTAGAGCCTTCAAACTGCAAACGAGAGTAGGATTTATTAACAGAAGCATAAATCTTACAAACCAAAAAGTTATGTTGCTCAGTTGAATTTTAATACATTTTAAACATAAAAGTGTGGGTCAATTATTATTCAACCCCTCAAACCACCAGCATTCTGTTTGGTCCCCCTAAAGTATTAAGAAGTAGTTCAGGCACAAAGAACAATGAGCTTCACATATGTGGATTAATTATCTCTTTTGCTAGCCTTTTCTGACTATTTAAGACCCTCCCCAAACTTGTGAACAGCACTCATACATGGTCAACATGGGAAAGACAAAGGA